>JBAFWW010050104.1:11620-24044 GCA_036873685.1 Agapornis canus
ACTCTCTCAGCCTGTCTTCGTATGGGAGATGCTCCAGTCCCCTGATCATCCTCGTCACCCTCCTCTGGACTTATTCTAACAGCTCCATGTCCTTTTTATGATTCTTTATATCTGTTCTGAAACCAAGTAAAGCTAGACACAAAACTAAAAGACAATGCTATGAAATGCAAAATTTCTAAAAGCTGGATATTCTTCCTGTAGGTCCTTGACGTAGCTATTACAGGTTGCATTTGTCATGCAAACCAAGAAGATCTAGAATTCTGTATTGAGGTGGACAAAACTTCAATGCTTTCTGAAAAAAATTGTGCTGTTTAGTGTCACCAGCATCTTGCTACTGTTGTAATGTTTCTTGGTTTCAAGATTAATACCTCAGCTAATGGACGTAGTAGAGATGTACACACAGAAAACTTGTTCCTCACTGACATTCATGACTTGCTGTTTTGGAAGCAGACTGATCAATCATAACAAGTAGGCAAGGGAGGGTGGACCAGAGATGGTGATAAAGATGCAGGGACCTGAAAGCTAAATTCATCTCCAGGCACAGAAGTGCAGCAAAAGCACCTGGCAAATGAAGACATCACAGTCCATATAATTCTGGCAGTTAAAATCGTGAAGCAAAAATTTGGGAGATTATGATATAGTGCTGGAATGTTCTTGTTGGAAAGGGCCAGTTTTCCAGAATTAAGATGATATACCCTGTATTATTATAAATTATGCTCACTAAAAACATAGCTTTGGTATAAAAATATAACATCCCCAGGGAAAAAAAAAATTACTTCAATCAAACCAATTCAAGATTTAAAACATAAAGTTCACAAAATTACACTCTGTCAACGATCTGGCAAGCAAAAACATTTCAAACACACATGGAGACAGAATAACTGAATATTGCCTTTTGCTAACTGTCAGGTACTGGTGTTCTGGTCATTATCAGGAAAAAACAAAGTTATATATTAACAAAGTCTCAAAGAAATATGATATTGTCTAGGAAATTTCAATTAGGCTTTTCTTTCCTTCTAGTCACCAACACTTAAGGAACAGTTAATTTTATAGTGAGACATTAAATTTAAGCAATGTCTCTATAGGGCACCTAAGGAGGGGTGGTTTTGCTCCTGCCAGGTAGTATCACTGGACCCAAAGTTTGCCTACAAATGCTTAGAACTACCTCAGTACTGCTAACCTGACCATCTTATCACCTTTTCCTCCAAGAACTGTAGGCATATGTAAGATAGGCAACTTTTCTTCCCTGAATTTTAAATCAACACATTAACCAGAGACAGAGGGAATCGGATCTCTATGATGAAAAACATATCCTCCACATCTGTTTATGTGAGATTGAGAAAATAAGGTGTACTACAGCAACTTCATGACAGTCATCAAAAAACATAATCTGAATATGGAAAATTCCAATCAAATTTGGAATTTTACCTAAGAGAAGAAAATTGCTGATAAATTTTAATCAACATTAAGTTACTCCTGACAAACACAGAGATCAAGGACCTAGCCTTCAGCCTGCTTTTCAAGCTGTGCTGTGCTTCTATACATGGGATAATTAAGGAGTCACAGGGTTAGAAAAGGAAGTATCTCTATCCTACTGGTTACTCCTCTGGAAGGAGGATTTATTTCTTTGTATTGCAAGAAGTGTTTAAGGTATTCAGTGCAGCAATTGCTCAGTGCAACCTTCCAAGTTCTTTCACAGTGTTAGATTAGAAGATGGGACCTTCTTCTGTGAAGAAACTGGTATGGGTTTGCATCCTCTGGAAGAGGAAAGGACTTAAAAAGGACTGTACAAGACAACATGAGAAAGAAGGAATATGACCTCCATTTCCAGCTGTTCTCCGTAAGAAAAGACAAACCCAATATTCTGCAATTTTTGAAAGAACATGCATTGTAGGGAAGGTTTAGAGCTTAGCACCATAATGAAAACAGGCAGATTTTAGCAGCCCAGAGTTGACCCTATAGGTCCTTGAATGGTGATTTATCCAAAGCTTGGCATTTCCTCCTGGCTACCTGGAACAGCTCCATACTCAAGACTCCTGGTTAAGAATTCCATTATAAATTTATTATTTCTCCCCCCACTGACTGTGGGGATCACTGGTACCACGTGCCCATCAGAATGGAACTCCAAAGTTAATAAAAATTACATAGGCCTTCAGTGCCATGTGCTCATGTCCTTCTACACAAGGCTAACATTCAGTCTCATAGGAGACTGATCACAACTTCTTTTCAGACTATTAAAAAAAACCTGAAAAATTAAACTGTGGCAACCCATCTGAAACAAGTTGAAGATTTCAGGCTGAAATCTTCTTCCTTCTACTTTAATGCTCCCAAGCTAAGATGAGCAAACCGAGTAATCCCCATGACAACTGTTTTCCAACATTGACGATAAAACAGAGTAATCTCCCAGCTGTAAGTCATGGCTAATGCTCACTTTAGTAATTATACAGCATCTACACGGTTAAGTTGATTCACATCAAGAAATACAAAGACATTTCCTACAGCAAGCTCCTTCTTCTCTTTCTCTAACCTACAGCAAAGGAAGGCTGGGTGTTATGAAAAATGTATTGTCTGGTATTTGAGGGTCCTAGAGATGTAAACTAACATGCAGGTCAGTTCAAAGACTTGGAATGACAGACTTTCATGGTAGAAAAATGTGAGAGTCAGCATTGAGAACCTGGTTACAACTATCACAACAGTCAACAACTTAAACAGTTAACTTTGTTTAACTACCAACTTACAAGAAGTTCTCCCATTGCACTTGGAGAAGACAAGAGCACAGATTATCTCGACTGCCTTCCACAGGATATTTCGCATGCTCACATTCATCACAGAGTGCAAGCAGATCCCTTGTTACAGCTTCAAGAAGTGAAGCTAGTCCTGTTGTGTCTGTTTTCTGGTTGTATCAATTCACAGAGTTTTGGTCAGTCTGTGCACAACTTTGACTTAAAAGAATAAGCGCTAAATTTAAATCTCCTTTGGGGAAAAAAATAATGTCTTCTCTACAGCAACAATGAATTTCTTTCTTGCTACAGAGAAAGGCAAGTGAAGCTAGTGAAGTTGTATCCTTGTCAGTTTGCTCTGCTAGAGAACAGTACCAACTCCGTGGCTTAAAACTGCTCTCAGCAAAAACCAAAAATCACTGTTTCAGTTGGGAAGCTCTTCTGCTGTAATTATAATAAATTTCAACCATACTTTCAAGAATTTATGGATTTTAATTCTGTATGGATGCACTAGGTTTTTTGGAATTAAACTCCAAAACTATGCTGTTGTTGAATTTTATTAAGATTCTAAGCAATCAGAGAGATTGTTTGGTTTAACCCTAGCCAGTAACCCACTGCCTTGCAGCCATTTGCCCACTCCACTCCCCACCTCCCCACTCCAAGGCAGGATGGGGAAGAGAACTGAAAGAATGGAAACCCCACAGATTGAGATAAGAACAGTTTAACCTAAATTAAAATATAGTGATAATAAAAAGAATACCACTACCAACAATAATAATATGAAACAACAAGATAAGAAATGAAATCTCGGACAACACAAATGATGCACAATGTAATTGCTCATCACCCACTGACTGATACACAGCCTGACCCAAGCAGAGATTGGGCGCTTCCAGGTAGCTCCCCCCAAATTATATAAAGAGCATGACATGCTGTGGCATGGAATGCCTCTTTGGCTAGTTTGAGTCAAGTGTCCTTTCTCTACTCCCTCTTGGCTTTTTGTGCCACTCCTCACTGGCAGGGAGACTCCTTGATCAGAGTAAGCATCACCTAGCAACAGCTAAAACATTGGTGTGTTAATCGGTGTTGTTCTTAGACACAGCACTGGACCAGGCACTAAGAAGAAGAAAAAGAACTTACAGCTGAACCCACGATGCTGTAGGATTACAGATATATTATCTCTGTGCTTGTCAAGAACTCGCATCACTGCAACCAGGAAATGTCAGAGGTGCACTGCAGGGAGGAAGACTTCTGATATGCTTTTCTCAGTGAAACATTTTGAGCAGTGCTCAGCTTCTCTGAAGTCTTACTGTTGTTCTGACAAAGTAATAATTTATTTACATTGGTATAAGTCTTTTTCATCTACAAATCTCAAAGCAGCATTAGCAAAGATCCATAGCATGAAGAGCAAGAGATGCATCAGCTTTCCAATATCCAGCTTTATGCTTGCAGACCTGCAATCACACAGCCTTTCTTTTGGTAATAGAAATAGCAGACACTTTAATTGTTTATAGGTTGAAAATTCTTTAAATCCAATCCTACAATGAAAACCAAAGACTGGTTAACCACCAAAGTTCAAACATTTAGACAAGAAGAGGTCTTTTTCCTCAACAAGGACATTTCTTCTGGCTAATTCCAGCAACAGCTCCTCCTTACATATCCTTCTGTGGCAGAAAGCTTGGCACCATCTCATCCTACAAGAACAAGCTCTTCTGAACTTGCTGGCATTTCTTGCTGTAACCTCAACTCCCAGTGTCCCACACTACAAACAGTTACTCATCTGCTTATTTAATGAAATCATTCATGAACACAACATGGCAGTTGTCTGCTAAGCTTCTCTGTCTGGATTAAAAAAAGGGGGGTGGGGGAGGGGGAGAATCAAGGCCAAGGGGAGAAGCCAATTTTTTGTGAAATTTCAGAGCTTTAATTTTGAATGGATTTATAAAAAATAATAATTAAAAAAAAACCCATTCCTTAAGTAATACAAACCTCTAAGATGCTGATTTAGTCAAAGCAACCACTTTGTTCTCATTTCTGCTCTTCTACCTTCATTCACTAATCTGAGTGAACCCTTATGACAATGGTAAGCCATTCTAAGGAAACGTTTAAAACAAATCAAAGAACAACTTTAGAGCTACACACTTTTAAGTAGTTCAACTTAGACATAAAAAAATAGGGCTCAGTTGAGCTAGCTTCAGACAGCTACATCCTGGTCTGATCTAGCTGTCTAGACTTCCTTCAGTCAAGTGAAAGAAACAGACAGTTTAGGATGGGAATCCTGGCATGCCAACAAAAACACATTCTCATGTTCACTGACCACACAGAGAATCCAAACTCTGCTTTCACTACAGGAAAATACAAAGCAGACGCACAGGTCCAAGCAAGATGCATCTCAGCTATCCCTTGCACATGACTTTTTTTTTTTCAGTTTACAGACATTCAATTGAAACATTCAAGTGTGCAGCATTTCTAAAAAGATCTTGGAGCATCTCAACCTGGAAATTACCGCAAAAGGAAGCACTTAAACATATGCAATCAATTTCTATTTAGGCTATTCAGGCAGATGGGTCACTTCACCCATTTTCAGCTGTGTGTAGATGGCTTGACAGTCACTTGTAGTAGCTTGATCCAGCACTTCTTTACAGCTGCAAGTGGTCAAAATATTTACAACTCAATTTGTGATTAACATCACAGAAGATGCAAACAAAACCCAATCATGAAGCATCTGGCACCATCTAAATTTTTAGAGCTAAAGTTTATTTCCTTAACACTTCCTAACACAACATGCTTATTTCCAAGAAACACTTTTCTTATGACTTGTTTTGAAATTTCAAAACGTTCAACATTTAATGCAGTGAGGGCTAATCTGCCTGAATTTATTTCCTTAGATGGTCAGTTTGATGATTGCTTTTTTTTTTAATACTGGTCTTGCAATCATTTATATTAAATTCATAGCAATAAATTAACAATGTATGTTTCTGACACATCTGTAATTCCCAAACTTCCTCTAAATTGTGCACGGAACTGAATTCAGTCTCCAGATAAGAATCTCTCATTTGCATAACTGACTCCTGAATTTTGTTTTGTCTGTCTTTAGAGGATTTGAAGAGAGTTGGCATTTGTTCCTGAAATAAATTTCCATTTTAAGACCCATGATGCTCTCCATTTCTGAAAATTCCTTGTAAATTTTCATTAGAGAAATGAATAGGCACAAATACGCTCTAACATACTAATCTTCGTTACCTTATTTGAACCAATTTCTAAAGAAAGTGAAGATACAATATTTAAATTATATAACAAATTCAATTAACTGCATGGTATATGTATTATATACATACATTTAACTAATAAAAGTAACCATGGATATGTTCATTTCTTTTCAGGAAATGGAATAAGAAATTGTCAGCTATGCTGCTGCCTGTAAAGATTGAAATTTAGTGCTATAAAACTGACAGAAGAGAAATATTCCACTGCGTTTTATCTTGCAATTCTGCCTTTCTTCACAATGCAAGCATGCAGTGAAATAATTTCAAAGAAGTCTCACAAGCACCAACATCATCCATCTTTCCCCCAGAACACAAGAAACAATGCATATTCCACAAAATTATCTATGGGGCAGAACATTTTGTTTCTGTGACATTCACCTAAACCACTCTGGTTTCTGAAGGTATTCGGTTTACAAGCTAAAAACCTGTGTTAGAAACATTCTCAAGCCAGACAAGTACTGACTTCCTCCTAAAGGAAAAAAAAAAAAGCACCATTGAGAAAGTCTGGTGAACACTGAGCCCAGGACCTGGGCCTGAGAAAGGTCAAGTCAGTTCTAAATGCAGAGCCAGTGATCTTCCAACAGAGTTCAACAATCTACATCCTCTGCTCTTCCACTCCCAGTATAAATCATGGATTATTTAGATGATCTTTTGGGGACAAAGGTTAATGAGTCTTTAGCTCAAAACCCAAAAGTAATCAGCATTATCAAATTAAACTTTTTTTTTTTTTAGTTGTTGTGTTCATTTTTCCATAGGAAAAAATTTTAATCCAAATTAAAAAAAAACACCCCACAAAACAAACAAACACCCCACACACACACACACACAAAAAAACACAAATCACAAACAAACCACCCACTAAAGTAAAAAAAACTGAACAAACCCTTTGAAGAGATTATTTTTCCTGAGCATGAATGCTATACACACTAACCAGCCAAAAACTGAGCTTGCTTTTTACTGCAGCTGGCTCTCTGCTATTTCGTAGAAAAAAAGCAGTAATGAGCAACCAGACTACTACACCTATATTTTCAGTACTTCTGCTACTGCTGCTTCAGTATCACAAAGGAACAGAAAGAATGGTAAGACGCTAGAGAAATGGAAGCAAGAAAGAGGCAATGCAAAGGTTAAGTGAAAAGACAAGGTAGTATACCATCTGGTTTCAGAAGCCACAGGGCTGGAGATCCAGAGACTCTATTAGAAAAAGTACCATGCTTGTATTGCTCCTTGACTGGTCTCTCAGCCTCCAAGCTAGATGTTTAATCTGACCCCGCACAACTGTTCTCATTATTAAGACAGCTTCATAATTAATAGAACAAAATACCTTCATACCCAGCCCTGTTACAGAATTCGCTATTATACTTCCTCTTGTCACTGTTCCATTAACAGATGCTAGTACTTCCTACATTAACAAGTATGTTCAGAGACGTATTAGCACCTTCATATTATTACATAAATACCACTAGACATCATGACCGTGCATTGAACACACCGTATTTGTTGCTTCCACCAAAGGCAGAACTTCTGCTCTTTTCCCTTGTGTGGCAGGAAAAGGTACATAAAAATTGGCCATAACATACATGTTAAGAAAAGCACTATGAAACATATGGATATTTTGTAAAAAGCTACAGAAACTAATTCTGATTTTATGTTACAGTCTAAGTTGGGAGAAACTCCAGCCATGTTACCTCAGTGCCATAAGTAGAACAGGATCAGCAACCAATCCTAAATGTCTCTAATGCTTCTAGATGGAAAAGTTCAGGAAATATCAAATGGCACTACAAAGTTTGCTATGCGTTTTAATAACAAACTTTGGGATTAGAAGCACGGAAGTATCAAACATTAAAATGCTTGCTTTGCCTCCTTTGCATCTTCTGATCGACTCTCACGCATGAATTGTAAAGTCTCACAGAGGCATTGTAATTAGCATACTTCCTTCCTTTCTGGAACCACGCTGATTTTTTTAAAGGGAAGTGTAAGACATTCTTCCACTTACAATCGAATGTAAATTAAATAATGTATTAATTATTTCAGTAGCACTTGATATTTATTTTAATTAATCTTTAAGTCAGACACGAACACTGGGGAGTAACAGCAGGACATCAAAAGCAGCAAAAGTTTTGGGTTTTTTTTTTCCCTTGTTTGAGAGCATTTTTAAAGACAAATTAAACAATGCACTACTATTTTTTTTAATTTTTTTTTTATTTAAGTTGGGCTGTTCCCAAAGAAAATGGAAAGCTTCTGAATGCAATACCTGTATGAGCAGGGCAAGAAATAAAAGCCACCAGCCTCCCTTCATCTCAGTCTTCGCTACAGAGCTGTGTATGGCATGTCAGGATTGGCAGTCTCTGCTTGAACAGCATTAAGAAATTCAATTAGACTCTTGCTTCCCCAGGCTGTAGCCTGGGGAGGGAAACAAACAAACAAACAAAAACAAAAAAACAAAACCAACTCTCCATAGCACCCAGCAAAGCTCCCGGGCATATGTCCTGACTCAGGCAAAGCACCTCTTCCCCTTATCTTTGCCACCAAAAGATGACCCACACACATATCCTAGAGACTTTATTACTGGGGCTAATCCTGAATTAACAGGACTCAAGCTTGTATTCAGAGCTCCTACTAAAACACCTCCCTGGCACAAGAGAATTTATGCTGAAGAGCAGCCAACAATTCTTTCTATGCCCTGGAGCTAACTGGTGTGAAGAGCTGATGATGGCAGTCTAGGCAAAGGGATCTACAGCCTCCTTGCTCCATCTCCTGTCATGTCCCTGCAGCAAGCCACAGCACCAAGATCACCTTTGCCTATCCCAGGAACTTAAGTGAACTACAGATTAACTTTTTCCATGACTTCAAAGCAGCAACAGAAGCACACACCATTTCTTTTTTATTATTTTTTTAAAAAAAACTGGGAATAATTTTTTTACTAGTCAAGCTCAGCTTACACAAACTAATATTCTCCTGAAACTTTATTGCAACTGCAGAACAAGAATTACTTTAGCACTTCAAATCACTGAGATCAAGATTCTCAAGTTTTGACCCTGTTTTCACCTAGCCATATGAATTATTTCTTACTAAGATGCTACAGGCTTTACATCAACATAGGCCAGTATTAACTGGTTTACTTGTCTGCATTCAGCATCTACAGATACCACAAGTATATCAAAACATAAAGGTCATATTTCTGGGAAAACATATGCCTTCTTTTCTTAGAGAAATCTGAATTGGATTAAAATAGACAGACTGGTCTAAAATTAGTCCAGTTATCAGTGATTTGGGTTTTCTTTAAGATAACAATAAATCTGCTTAAATATTTTGGCTGCCTATGACCCTAAATAAATCACTTAGTGTTGTGTTTCATTTTCCTCCATCCATCAAATTGCAGCTGGAACAGGAGGAAGAAGAGGAAAAGCAATTCTGGCATGACTTTTGTGCCACAATCATTCAGGAACATGTTTGGTCCATAACATGGATAAGATCAGCTCTATATGTGTTTGGGACACTAGCTCACAGGAAGTGTGTGCTGTGCTTAGCACAGTAGCTCCCAACCCTCCACCCCAATTTCCTTCCCGGTGCCCACAAACTCTATGGCAAGCTCCGTAAGCAAGACAGGCACAGAGGCTTATCCAACACATATTTTGGGTTGCACAGAGGGCAGGTACTCTCTGGAAGACATTTGTTCTAATGGATACCACCACTGAAATGCAAAAAACACCCCAAAATAGCTGTAAAAAAGCCACAACTTATACCCCACCTTCAATCTCAACTATGTTTTCACTTAAAAAAAGATTATCATACTACAGCTATTTTAACTGACTCAAACTTATAGCTCCCAAGATAATTAGAAATTTGTGCACAAAGTAAACCCCACATTCCTCTGCAATAGTCACAAAGTATCTTAAAGAAGAAAAGTATCTCATGCTATTTGCTCTACTTTTTCTTTTATTTAGATAAAACAGAAGAAAACCACCTTTCCTCTGAACAGAGACAAGCTCAGATGGCTGATATTCCAAATGTCTTTTTAGAACTGACTGACAATAACATGGCTTAGTTCTGCAAGTTTCCTCACAGCTGAGCCCTATATCTCACTACAGGTGACCAAACAGTAGCAGTTCCTCCAGGCCTTTCACACTTGTGACTTTCTGGGTAAAAGCTCATTAATATGGAGTTTAGGTGTACTCAAGCTATACTGTAACTCACAGGCAGCAACTCCATAGCATGCAGTGATTAGGCAGCTAGTAGGCAGTCTCTTGTTTTCTGCCACTCATCCTAATAGTACCATTTGGCTTTTAGACAGCAGCTACTTCTCAACATTTTACACAGCTTCAGATACTAAATATTTCCATCGCTCATACAGTTCTACCCCTCCAAAAATCCCTCTCCAAAGGAACACATAACCCAAGATTAACATGCAGAGCTCCTCATCTTTTTTACACTACATTAAAGTATTTAAACTAATTGGAGACATGCTTAGACATCACAGAGGTTGCTCTGCAAATCCCACCCCTTCTTTTTCTAATCAGCACATGTGGGAAAAAGAAGCTGCTTTCACATCCAGGCAGTAGAAATGCCACTTTCAAAGTCACAGTCCTGATAAGAAGTTACAGGGTACAAACACAACTTTCCTTTTCATAATTGTTTTCTGAATGTCCAGTCACTCAAAATTCCCTTTTTTACATGCCTTTCTGCTTTGCACATTTCAGTGACTCTCCCATACAACTTCAAACTACATAATGAGAATTAAAGCTCTTTGAAAACCTATGCCCTCCGTTCAACTAGCAGTATCAAGAATCCAGCAATTAGCAGCAAGTCCTAAACATGTAATAGGATTATTTGAGAGTTTAATGATGAATAAAGCCCTACCCAAATATTTTCTTTCTTGCTTTCTTCTCCTCTAGAAGTGAGTACTTAACGTAACTGTTTTTACTTATAAGTCTAATTTATTTCAGTGGGATTTAGGTTGATACAGAAAAACCTATCAATGGGATACCCATTACCTCCACCTGCCTCATCACATAGCAGTTCCACTTGCAATGAAACTGTATTCAGCTGTAACAGCAGACATTAGCAAACGTTGCTAAGAGCAAACAGCCTTAGGAGTGATCACATCTGTCTGTGCTCCTCATCATCTACAGCCTCTACTTCAGACAGGTCCCATCAATACCACACAACATTTGTCCTGGGTCTTCCATGAACCTCATACTGAACTAACAAGAACACTGTCACAGCATTCTACTGCCTTAGGCTAAGCGCAACCACTTTATGCTCTGATGAGCTGAAGGTACTTGAGGATTCAGGGTCTTCAGGGATAGCATTAAGAGGACTTTATAGAACATAGGAAGACAAACCTGTAACACTCTTAACCATACTACTAGCAGCAGCTACACCCAGGAGTAAAGTTTCTCCAAACCATACCTTTGGTTAGCCTTTGAGAAATCTACTTCATTCCAATGAAAGTTCAAGAGCAATGTTACAAATAAATAGTCAAGGAATTTTGTTTCAGTGTCTACAGTTTAAAACACATACTCTTTATTAACAGTACTTACAATATTTCTATTTGCTGCTACTTTTATCTCAGGACATTCTCTACGGAGAAACATGGCGGGATATGTGGGGTGTATATATGTAAAATACTCTGCCACTATAAAAAAAGGAATGCTTCCAAGCCTGAAATTATGACCCACAAACTTATAAACAATCAGTTCCAGACACAAAACTCCAGAGCCACTCACCAAACTGGAATCAATCCCAGGAGAAATGCAGAGCTACAGTACAGAGCACAACTTGAGAGACACAAGTTTTAAGTAACTGCTTGAAATAAGCTCAAACAAACCAAACCAGACCTAGCACAGCCCTGAGTTAAGCTATACAAAAGCCCAGCTCATAAAAAGCCCATAGCCAGATACGTCTCTACCACACATGCAAATTGCCAGTATTTAGTTTAGAGAAGTCAACTTTTCCATCTCCTTTGTATTGCTGTGGCATTGGCAAAACTGTTTCAGCGCTCTTCACTGCCTATGTAATGTTAAGAGGTGGGTTATGTAGGTACTGTATTGCCAGAGAATGCCTCTACTGTGGCTTGGAACTCCTTGGGGGGTTAGACACAATATATTCACCTGATTGGTATATAAGTCAGTCTTTCTGGTAGAAATCTCTTAACTTTGATGCACAGAAGGAAAACTGAGCTCTTCATCTGGAAAGAATTCATAAAGCTGTACAGTATTAACACACTAAAAGGAACAAAAAGCTTTGATGTAATTATTACCAGTAGGTGGTACGCATTAACTCCCATTTTCAAGCCAGCAGGTTATTCAGCAGCTTTAGAAACAATAAAAGCCCCAAGACCAAAACCAACAACCACCAAAAAAAAAAAAAAAAAAAAACAAACCAAAAAAAAAAAAACCCCAAACAAAAAAAAAAAAATTAAAAAAAACATACAAAAAA
>JBAFWW010050105.1:1608-20690 GCA_036873685.1 Agapornis canus
CTTGCCTTTTTTTTTTTTTCTGAATTTAAATTAAGATAAAATTTTTTTTGTAGATTTCATCTCAGTCTTAGTGTCTTATTCATGTGAGCCTTCCTGTTTTACAGATATGCTCCCAGTTATTTAATTGGTACTGATTTTTCTTGTTCTGTGACACAGGAGAACTGTACTGAAATCATGTCTAATGTGTTGCAATAAACCATCCTGGTATTTCATGTACTAAGTAAACTTCCATGCAACAAGAGGGCAGATGCTGGGAGCAAGGTTAAAAATAGCTATAAATTAGTATACAAGGGAAAAAAAATAGCTCTGTGTTTGCCCTCACATGTTTTTCCTGGACACCTGCTACTGGACACTGTTAAAGGCAGGATGCTGGTATTTGAACCAGAGTATACATTCTTACTGATCATTTTAAAATGAAGTATGTCTGACTACTAGTGTAGGTGAATAAGAGAATATTGGTGCAAGAAAAAAGGGAATGGCAAGGAAAAGAATTCAGTTTTTAGTCTCACCTGCAGCTAGTCATAGCAGTCCTTTAGTTCACACGTACTGATAATGTTATAGCAGGATACAACTGGACCTCTTTATTTTGATGCAGGTGGAGGAATTGTCTGCTCCCTTTTTTCTTTCTTGGTCTATTCCTAGAGTTATAAGCACAATTGTTTTTCTTGCAGTGCATTGATATTTCACCTCTATTCATTCAGTGCTAATGATTGACGTAACACTCTGGCCTCTTCAAATCTTCCTCATGGTGCTTCCCCCTCAGGAGTTATATGTGACCTTTGCAGGTGTGGTTTCGCAATATTAAACTTTATGGTTTCATAGCTATACATGCAGTT
Source organism: Agapornis canus (assembly GCA_036873685.1). NCBI lineage: Eukaryota > Metazoa > Chordata > Aves > Psittaciformes > Psittacidae > Agapornis > Agapornis canus. The sequence goes on from JBAFWW010050105.1 coordinate 2,445, forward strand.
TATATACATGCAGTTTATAAGGCAGGCTAACTCTTGATTTGCACTACCAAAAAAATAACATTAAAAAAGTAAAATATCCGTTACTATTTTTGATGCATATGATGTGACAAAATGAGAAATTATACCATAAGCTCTCTGTAGCTATATATGCTCCTTCTTGGAGTGTGGGGGGCAATCAAAGAGTGAGAGGGTCAGTGTGTCATCGAGCCTTTGAAGCTCTTCATTTCAGTAACAGTTTCACTCCAGGATCTTGCATCTCAGACTCGGTCTCTGCCACATGTCTTCCCCTAAACCTGCCGGCTGACATCTCTGCACCATCCTCAATTGGCTTCATGCCCTAATGTTGCTCCTTTCCTTCCCCTAGTTTATGTGTTGTAGCACAGTCAAACATGTAAGCTGCTTATTAATTGGCATCCACTGAACATTAAAAGTTAATTTAAAAGCCCAATGGATTACATTGTGAGCAGTATTCCTTTCATTACATTGCCCATTATTTAAAATGTATAATTTACATATATTACCACTTAATTTCACTTAATTTTTTGTAATGAGGTGCTGAATGGAAGATTTTCAGGATTTATGAGAGTACAAATGAAAGGTTTATTAGACAGGCATTTTTAAGGTTAAGCCTATGAATAACATAAATACATAACTAAAACTAAATATGTCAGTCTGGGGTTGTAAAATGGTATTGTGCAACTGTATATCTAAAACATGCAAAATGTTTTAGAATATTATTTTCTTTTTTGCTTTAGGTCATGGATCTTACTCTTTTCTGTGCTTCCTTTTAGGAAGTTATTGGAAGGTTTTATGGTGGCAATTTTCTGTGTTCTGAAAATACAGCAAATACTGTGGAGATCCTGCAGTCATCTTTCCTAGAATAAAACTCTTCTCTGAGCCTAGACCAAAATTATCATGATTGTACATCTGGATTTTTTGTTTGTTTGATTAACTGCATGTGTTTTATGTTAACTATGGCCTATCCTTTGCTTTACCTCCCTCCCTTGTGAGGAAATTTTTCTTTTTCTTCACCCTGAGTCTGCTTTTCCTTTACTACTCACTTTCCTTTTCTCCTCCTATACCAACTACATTGTCTAGTTGCTTCCATTGAGGTCTTTGTGTACTATCCTTTTGTATTTTTGATATGTTTCCTTTTCTCTGAATCTGTTGTTGTATATATGATTTGGTATTCTCATCTTTTTGTCTCAGTGGAGGAGGAAAAAAAGGCAAAAAATGACTGCATTTTCAACAGGTTTGAGGAAGGTGAGGCCCAAACTACTCAGGGAAGCTGTCCCACCCTCCCGAAAGATATAATTCATGTAATTTGGATCATCTAATAAATTTTGGTGTTTATGTTGCTTTGCTTTAGTGAGTTCATAGATTAATAGAATAATTCAGGTTGACCTCAGAAGGTCAAGTAGTCCAACCTCCTGCTCCAGTCAGGGTTAAAACTGAATTCTGACCAGTTTTTTAGCTTCCATGACAGCTAATAGAGCAGTACACCCTGTGAACAAGTTGTTCCACCAGTGTCCAGCTGTGGAATTGAGTATGATAATTTAGTCTCAGCAGATCCCTGTCATGCTGTCCTTCATCCTAGTGGTGACAAAGGAAAGCATAGATGACCCACCCAGTTCCTTTGTTTTTAATAGCTGAGGTTAGTATGAGATGAATTCCATGGTTTTCCACACTGAACTCTGAAGTAATGAGTGTGAGTGAGAGAAAAACCCGATGTGTTTATTGAAAATGGGCAAACGTAAGTGCTGCTGGGGGACCAAATTGATCCCTCTTTCATGCTACTCTTAAATAACTGTCAATCTGGACCTGTCAGAGACAATCCTGTTTGTTTTCCAGTTCCATTGGCTCAGATCTGTTCTGACAGCTTAGAAACCTGGTCATGTCTAGACTGGTGCCTGACTGGAGATATCGCTATGGATAACCTTATGTATCTGATGTGTTTTGTACACCTTCCAGAAAAATGAATTAGTTGTTACGGCAGCCATCTATTTTTATGTCCTTCCCAAGTCCCTCATTCATTTGCTATACTCAGTTATTTCCTCTTGCCTTAAAACTCTGTGCTAGGATCAAGACTACTTCTTCATATTTAAAGGCCGTCTAGAGAAAGCAAGATCTGATTCAAATACAGCAATAGAAATAAGAAGGAATAATGTACAAAGGGCTTCTTTAACTTCTGATTAAAATGAAGTGAATTTGTCATTTTTGTTCGATTAGGACTGAGCTTTGTAACAGCATGTCTGTCATTGCATTGGTGACAATATGGTGTGGGGGTATTTGAGCTAGACCTCAACTTGTTAACAAATTTGTGTACAGGTCACAGTGCAGAACTGGTGCAGTCTTCAATATCTGCCTGAGAAGCTGGGTGAATACTTCATCAGTCATCCAGAATGACTGGGGCGATGACATTACATTTGAGCATGTAATTTATTTTCCTGCTCTCATCCTTTCCAGCAAATACCAGAAAGCAATTAGTTGTGTTTCGACCAATACTGAACACCGTAACAATTCCTGTATTTGGCCTCGTTAACTTTCCAAATTAGATAGACACATAAAATAAAAGTTTGACTTCTGAAAGGGAAGGCTCTGGCAATGCTATTTCAAGGGAATGAGGTCAGGGTATAATTGTTACTCCCACAAGCTTGTGTTTTTGAACTGTCACTATTTTCTGTTTGTATTTCAAGAACATGTGAAAATTTTGTCTGAATGGTATGTGGAAACTTTGGAGAAAAATTGTATTGATGTCAATGGATTTACTAAAAACAAGGATAATTTTATGCTGCGAAGTCCAGAACATCTTTCTGTTAGAGATTGAGAATATATTGCTGGATACCACCTTTAATGTTAAGGTGAAATAAACAAGATCACATTGTTTTTGGAAAAGCAGTCTTTGGTCCAAGTACCATGGCATGCAGTGTACCAGTAATCTGAAAGTGGCCATAACATTTTTTGCATGCCCTTATAAATTTGTGTTAGTTGACTAGTATACTGTGCTCTAATTAGTTAAATGGAATTCTCAGCAGGCACTTTGAAATGTACCAAACTGGGGGGGGTTTGGTACCAGAAGGCATTATTCTGATGGCTTTTATTCTATTGTAACCTTTGTTTCTACTTTATATGAACTACCTTTCACTACTTTGCAATGTATTTGGTTTGTAAAAAAAAGGTCTTACAGCAAGAGCGCACTATTGTCTGATGCTGCTGTAAATGAAAAGCCCAAGCATATTATTGTTTTCTAAAGCAATCCTGAAATTCAGTATCAGCTCACATTTTATTAGGATGGTTTTATATTTTAGGCTTCTAATGTATTTGCATGTTTAACCTTCTCAAAGTGTAGACTTCACTAGTGGGGATTTATAGACGATCAGACTAGTTGAGAGGAAGATGTATCCAAAGAAGCCTTTAATGGTAGCTAACTGCTTCTGTGGGCCCAATTAAGACTATCCAACTGTGAAACACAGTCCCCTGAGTAACGATGCATTCAGCTTGCCTGGGTTTTTTGAGATGGGGGGGAAGAAGGCCTGGAATAAGGGAATATCTGGTGCAGCTGTGAAGAAAAAAATACTTTAGAGTTCTTTTAGGGAAAACAACACAGACAGCAACAAAAAAAAAAAAAAGAAGAAGAAACTCTCAAACTTTTGGTATGCAGTATTAATAAAAGTTGAAGTCAACTTTACACATGCTCTGCATTCTAGACTTAATGCTGTAGTAGCTGTGCCTGAGATCTGGATGTGTTGTTGGTCCAAAATCAATCTTGTCGCTCCTCAGAAGGCAATAAGAGATAATAAGTACTATTCACCTGATTGCCTTCCTGTTCTGAGACAGCTGGTGACGCTTGTCTTCCTGATAACCAGGAGTTTCAGATCTAAGGCAGGGATAAAGAAAAGCTGGGAGCTTGCTGAATCTAAATTTGACAGTCGATGGCTGTGTAGAGGGTCAGGAGGGATAGAATCTGTGACACGTATAAGAAAGGAACAAAATTTATCTGCTCTGGTTGCAATGATTAGATGTCTTTTTGTCTGGCTTTCTTACAGTGGATGATTGATTGTACCCGCCAGCTGGCTAATATCATAATTAAGAAAGTTGCTACCATGTCTGAGAAGTTTAATCGAAAAAATTGCCAGCAGTATGATGCCATTGTCACAGAGATCACGAGTGCTGCAATGTCAACTTTTGTACTGATGGAGCCGCAGGACTACGTAGATGTGCTGAGAAGTCGTTCATTGGGATCACTAAAGGTATGTTTCTTTCCCCTTACATTTCTTCTCTGTTTGTTCTTTTGAAAAATACAGTAGATAGTCCTTTGATGGTACCTTTCATTTCAGGGTACCGTGTGAAGCTATTCTGTATTTTAAAGCAGTTGCAATAGCAGTCTAGAATATGTTTTATCAATGCATCAAAAGCTGAATAATCAAAACCATAGTTCAATGCTACTCACCCTGTCTAAATGGTCTTCGCTTCCTTGCCAGATGCTTTTCACAAAATATAGGGACACAGTTGTTTTCATAGCTAATTTTCCCAGTTGGAGGAACTAAAAATGCTGTTGACGGTCTATATTCAAGGAACTCATAGTTCAGGTTTATGTTTTGTGATATTTCTTTTCATTTGTTAATTGAAGTTAGTATGTAATTTAAAAGGCAAAAAATCCCCCTGGGGAAATTCCCATATTCTTGCATTCATAATTCAGTGTTAAAATATCTTGCTAACATATTTGCTTTTGCATGTGCATATCTCTGTGTTTGTGTTTGTGTGTGTGTGTGTGAAATGAGAGCAGTGTCGGTGCCGTTAGCTGGAGAGTCACTTCGCAGCACCTTTGTAAAATGAGAATCTTGCCTGTTCCTCTTGTACATTTACCTAGTTTTCCAAGTTAAAAATGATTCTACTGAGCTCTTCTTCTCTGCTATTGTATTTTTAAGTGTGTGTGTGTGCGCTGCATGGTAGTTCAGTTAGGCTCTGGAGTATGTGTTGAAAATGCCAGCCTGACATATTGCTAATGAGTGTGCATATTGACAGTGACGGGGGCGTGTGTCTGTCTGTGTGCCATATATTAAAACAAAAAGAGGAGAGAGACGGAGGCAGAGAGAGACAGAGAGACAGAGAAGGAAATATTGGGATGGGAAAGAACAGTTTATTTACATTACGGTATGTCAAAATGTTATTATGGCTAAAAAATCAATTTTAAATAGACATGAGATGCAATATGACAGTTCCTTCTCTCTCTCACAGGAGCTAATATAGCCATGGTAGGGAGAATAAGGGAGACCCATTTATTTTGGTGGTATTATTGTTTCTCTGCCCAAGTAAATTTGACTTCTTGGTGTCAGTTTCTAAAATTTGGGAAGTGAATTGTTTGCATTGTTTCAGTTTTGTAACGAGCTTTCCCTGAGTTTTCTGTTGCTCCTCCGTATCTTTACAGGTAAAAGATTTCTGAGCATTCATGTGGAATTGTTAGAGTAGACTTGTGAAGGAATGTATTGCTATATAACTAATGTAGGTGATTATTTCAAACCAACATATTTTGGGGATGAGCTATTTTCTGTTTTACATTTTTCTGTTTAGAATTAAATGATTTTCTAATTTTGAGCTGATATTATTGCAACAGTAATTTGCAACTAGTACTAACTTGATTTTTCCAGAGAGATTTTGCAGTTCTCAGTCAATTTAATGTCAGATAAACTATTTTTAATTACTAGGCCAAGTTGGGAATACCAACTAAAATTATTTCTCTTTATTTTTTTTCTTTGTTAATGTCTTTGTTAATGGTCTATGCCTCATAAGAGATTTCTGGTTTGTGAGGAAATACTTTTTTCCAGGCCAGTAAGGTATTCCTGTATCATGGTTATTCCTACCATTAGTATTCTAGGTTTTAACTTATCCTTATAAATCTACTGCTTTTCAAGAGCTGTTAAGCAAAATTAAAAATCTATGCTTTTTTTTGAATAAAAAATGCTGTGAACAGTTGCAGAATAGATTAGTATTGTGATTGCAGACAATGGGGAAGATTAAGTTACTAAAACAGTATATTGTTGTTCTAAACTAAACCCTGTAATATTTTGTGTAATTGAGACTTTGTGCATTGTTAGAACTCAGTTGGAGTATCAAACGGTTGTGAGGATTAGAGCAGACATCTAAAGCAATGTCACAGTAGATGTGGCTGGTTTTTAACAGGATTATTTTCTGAGATGTGTAGAAATGAGCTCTTGTAATAGTTTCAGAGGAATTAATAATTTTAGTAAAATGTTAATGGCAAATGTGCTAATGTAAGGAGTTAGAAGATTAGTGATGCATTCTTTTGCATGGAAATAAGAATATAATAAATGTCCTGCAGGTGACTGAAGCTACTGCAATTTTATTGGAGATTAAAGTTTGATTGACCTTTGCTGAGGTGATTAACCCTTCTGAAATTAAAAGCCAGTGGTAAATTATTCTGTCCAATTTAAATGCAAACACAGAACAGTATGCTGTGTCATTTGAGTGTAAGGGGAAAAAAATGTTTTAATTTTCCTTTTGCACTCAGTGAGATGTGATTGCAGACGGCGCGCAACTGGGCTCTGGTAGAACTGGCCAGTAGCAACAGCCTTTGCTCTGCTCGTCACCACCAGAGCAGCTGTGCCACGGGAACACAGAATTTGAGAGCAGCTGCCTGTGATGAGTCCTCACATGCAGGAATGTCAGCAGGAATGCATGGAAGCACATCAGTGAGGTAAGCAGTGAAAATCACTGTGGATGTGTTTTATCTGCTACTGTGGACCTTTAGCCAGCTGATGTGTGCATGAGTGGGCAGTGTAACACAGGTGAGGATTCCTGCCTAGCCTCACAGGAGTGGGGTTGTCAGAGTGGGGTTGCTTACCTGTGCACACCGTTGCAGAATGAGAAGTAAAACTGAATGTATGTTGCTCTTTGTGTTGTTTTTATCTTCTCCCTAACCCTTAAAAAGTCAGATATACAAGCTTGCAGAACTGCGCTTTATGAAGGAGCACTTCCTCAGGAGCAGGCTGTGTGCAGGTGTGAAAATTACTGCTCTGCTTAAATGGTGTGATTCCAGTCCTTCCTACTAAATGTGTACAAATGGCTTCTTAGGTTGGAGCCGGTATGTTATGCTGGATGGATAGGATCAGGACATGATCTTAGCAATTGACTAAAGCTAGTGGGATTACTCACGTGTGAAAAGTCACGCAGATGGTCTCAGAGTCACTGTGGCTACACTAATGAATGGCCTTTGAAAACCTAGAAAGTTAATTCCTCATAGATCTAATAACCCTGCTTCATGTTACAGTTGGTATCTGTGTGTGCAAACTTTATTACTTAATATTAAATTGGAAAGACCTCAGTGATAACGCTTGCTGCATTTTTTATGAATCTTTCATTAAAAGTTGAACACTTAAAAATTCCTCCCAGAGTGTCTGCCTTGCTCTTTATTTTGTTTTATTTTTTTAGCAGACAAATGAATGTCAGGGCAGTGGTTTGTTTTGTAATGAATTGCACTTAATTTTCCCAGAGTTAGAGATCAGTGTGTTGCTATAAAACAGTGTACTGTCTAAAAGCAGTTCTGGAGGATTATAGTGACTCTCTGAGGGCTTAACTTTACACTGACTAGAACCATTATAATTGGATCCATTTTAAATTCACGTGTTTTTGTTGCTTTGGGTAAGAACTGATGAGTTTGTTAAAAGCCTTGCACCAAAATAGTGGTAAATTAGAAGCAGTTTGATTACTTGAGATTGATTCAGTTTGCATAAACAAGCCCTTGAAGCATCAGTGCTTAGTTGTGTTTTTTTTCTCTCCCCTTCCTCTCCCTTAGTCTACCTCTCTCTGACCACCTGAGAAGAGTTAAGTTGGCTCTTTGAAGGCTTTTTCTTGTGTGCGAGCAGCAGCAGTGCTGGGAATTGGGCAGAAGGGCTACTGCAACTGTTTGGCCTTAAGTGGACTTTCTGTCTAGTAAAATTTCCTATTTTTTCCTGCAGCTGCAAAGCATTAAAATGATAATGAATGTGCTATCTGCATTCCATATTCAGTTTTGCTCCTCACTTTTCATCAAGGAAGACTTCATATTGCATCTGTCAAGGTAGGGAAGCCCAAGGAATTGCAGTTCAGAAATTAAGGACCCTGAGGTAGCAGCTCACTTCTGTCTCGTCTTTTCATTTACACTTTAAACAGCCTTCAGAGAGATCGGCTGCTGCTTCTGGGACTCAGTGAGGAAAGTGAGGAATAGATAAAAGCTAAACTTGTCGTGAAGTGACCTAAATGGAACAGCTGGCAAAAGTATAGAGGGGATCCTCCAGGGTGCTGAATTATACCTTCAGGCTTGGATTAGTATGATGTTTAACAAAGAGATCCATTTGCCAAAAGGATCTCTGCCTGATTTTTAATTGTGGAACTAGCACTTCCTTCAACATTTGTATATTATTGAGCTTTTTTTCCTCTCGTAAGGTGTAGGGTACTAATTGCTGGCTTTGAGCTCTTGCTTCTGCCCTTCTCAAACAAAAATTTTTGCATGCACTTGATTTAGCCCTATGAAAACCAGGGACATGAAACATTTCAACTGTTACTACGTTATGAACATCAAGATGTATCATCTATAGACAAAATAAATAGTAACTTTACATATCTGTTGTTTTGCTTATAAACCTGCTTTCTAGTGTTTGAAGTAGGATGAAACTTTTCTTTAAATTGAGGAAAACAATATTTATAGGATTTTTTTAGTCATATGTATCCACCTATCCATAACTATCCATATAGTTACCAATAGTAGGACAATCTATGATGAAGTAATAATGTATGCTGTACATGTGTTCAGTGAAGAGATGCTCCTAAACGTGTCTGTTTATATTTGCCAATGTAGTCAGGCAGAAGAGATGGAGCAACGTAGTAAAATATTTCTGGGAAGTCTGTTGGAATACTTACTTTATCTGACTACTTGAAGCAAAAATGTACTAACAGGTGGGTGGCGGGGGGGCTAGGATGTTGTCACAGTACTCACTTCCTACAGGGTATGAAATCTAAAGCAGACAGTCATTACAACTTCTGGTTTGCTCTTTTGAAAAAGCATTTGCTAAACAGGGCAAGTTCTTTCACAGATGGGTCACACAAGTTTGTTTTGATGATATTCACTGTTGATGTTAATAACTCTTGAGAGACTGGACAGCTGCTTACTGTGTTGTATGACACATAGGTGAGTGTTTCTTTCTTGAAACATTAAAATGAGAATAATGTGAAGTCACAACATTGTTTCCCATTGCCCCCAGTGAGGATGGCATAGGGAACTGCATATAGTTTTAAGTTGGCCTGATAATACTTTGGAAGTTATCTTGTTCAGCATTCTAACATTTCTCTACACTAGCAGTTATCATTGTGATTATTGAAAACAATTCAAGATTTTTTTCCTTCCGCAATGTTTATTTTTCTTCTGAATGCTCTGTCAATATTCTCTCCATGTTCTACTGTGCCAATAGCCAAATTGGATGTTAACAAACTTTTAACTTCAGTATATGTTAAGCATATTTCATAATTGAACAATTCACACTTTTCTATATAGAGAAAACTTTCTGAATAGTGACACATGCACTGTACTGCATATGATTGCAAACCGTACTGCAATTTCTATAGCTGTATAGGGTTAGACCTTAAAGCTGTAAAGAACAATTTTTCTTTTCACACTGAAGTTTCTAGCAAAGCTACATATTCCATGATGCAAATCTACACACGATGAAAACATGTTGTATATCCCTCCCCAAAATTTACTCTGCAATCAGGGCATGAGATGCATGCTGACTAGTCTGAGTAAATGTGTTATACTGCTTTGGAAGTAAAATTAATTCATCTCTTTTTCTTGTTGGGGGGTGGAGGAAGGAGGGGGGAGAGGAGGAAGTTTGAAGCAGGCAAATATGGTAGATTCATTTTAGGCTTCTGTTAAAAATCAGTAACTGAGTAGGCATTTTTTCTTTTTTTATCATGGAAGATTAGCTGCAACTTGGTAATTGCATTTTTTTGTCCATCAGACTTGTGTAGTTTTCTGAAAGAGTGCATAACAGAGAACTGAGTTTGAATAACTTGAATAGCTGCATATGAAAGCTCTTGGAGTCTAATGTTACAATGACTACTCCTTTTCAACAGAAATGAAAATTCTGTTATGAATATACACTTTTTTACACTGCTTTAATGTGGCTTTTTTAGCTTTTGGAGGGTTTCAAATTCTGGTTTGGGGGTGAGGGAAAGAGGAAGAAAGGATGTGAAACTTGCAGTTCTTCTGGTAAAAGTCAAGCAGAATGAAGTATTTACTACTTTACATTCTTGAAATGGGTGGTGGGAGAAATTTCTAGAAGCTTGTCTTTAAAGTAAACCAAAATATGACTTCTTTGAAGAAGTTAAATTGAAAATGAAGTGAGGGCATTTCATTTGAAATTGCCTGACTGGAAATGAGAACGAGTTGGGCCATTATGTTCAACAGTTCACAAACTGCTTGAGGAAACATTAACTTTTAAAGTCCTGTTTGAATAATCACCAAATCCTTGGTCAGAAATGAATCAGTCTTCTATATAGAAACACTGAGGGAAACATTTATATGAAAAAATATAGTCCAATTTCTGAAAATACAGGCCAATTAGTGAGATTTAATTTAGATATTTGTCACTGAGCATGCGTCACATGCATGTTAGAAATGATTTATCATTATTTCCTTCTCTTATTTGCAAAAAGAGACTCCTACTTATTGAAATATTAGTGAAGAATCTAGCTTTCCCCACAAATTACACACTTTTTGCATAAATGTGCCTAATTACCTGAATTCAGTTTTGATTAGCAGTGTTAATTGATGCAGCTGTGGATGGGCTCTGTTTACCTAAATTACCATGTGCAAACAGCAATACGTCTGAAAGTGAATATGCTAAACTGAAAATACTAATTAGCTAAGACAGATTGTTATTCAAGTCACATCTCAGAGCTTTTTAATGAAAGCCTGAATGTGTCAGGGCTATATGATATTCAGACAGAAATGTCTATATTACATATGAATTCTAAATTTAATTCATGGGAACAGATGGGATGTCGGCCGGGGTTCTTCACTATCGCTTCCAGTATTAATGTGAATATTTTACTCTACTGGAGACATTTTTCTGTGTATGTGAGAGAGAGGAGGGAGGAACTAATTGTGTGCATTGACAATGTGCCAGCCAAGAACATCTAACTCTATTTTTGACCGACATATTTGCAAATTATAGCCACCTACTTTCCCAGACTGAAGATAAGCTATTTTGCATATTTGATAAAGATAGTAAGTGTAATAAAACCAAATAAAAAAAAAGCTAAACATATCTCAGTAACAAACATATCTTTTGTAACAACAGAGATTTTTCCTTTTGCAGCAATAATAAAAATATTTCAGGTTTTAATATGAGAGGAGGATTGGGCTTCGCATTTCAAACTGTTGTGGAAAAGCTTTAAATGACATTAAACTTTGTTGCAAAATACAAATGCAGATTATTTTCTCAATATTATTATTTTTTAATTTTATTAAGAACAGTATAGGTTTAGGTATTCACATAATGCACTTAATCCCTCTTACAAGTTCTGCTGGACACAGAACTGTAAATAAGTTTGAAAGTAATGTAAAAGAACATCCATTGACTTAAGTGTTCTTAATATAGATCAGCAGCTGTACTGCATATGCCCAGTCTTCAATCCATTTATTCTTAGTTTTACTTCAGAGCCTGAATATTCAGAGGTCGGCCCCATTTGTGAAACTCAGTAATTCCATCAGAAGCATTTCCCACAATGTCTTGTCAAAATGCAAAGCAATGATTATAAGTACTCTGCCTAACTATTTGTATCAAAATAATAGTTACAGTCATAATGTTTTAATTTTCATACTTGGCCAGTTCCAGCATAAATGTTCTCAAGATATCTATAATGTAGATAGTTATGGTTATAGCTATAAGAAATGTCAGATCTTTTGACCTAAACTGGTCAGAATCTGTTTTCTTCTGTCTGTTGCAATGGGAGAACTCTGACTGTTATTTCACAGTTATGGTGAACATAGTGAAGAGAATTTTGCTTGGTTATTTAGTTTTGGGAACATTATGATCCCTTTTCAAAAGGTTCAATAGCTCTGTTTTTGTGTAAGCTGACATGTAGAGCTGATCATATTTTCTGCAAGTAATTATCTAAGTTCCTAAGCTTTAGACCTGAATCCTTTTTGTGCCCTCTTGTACTTCGTTGGTGTAGGCTTTACAGATGGAACATATTCCTAAACAAATCAGCTACACATAACCATATTGTTCAGCTGGCAATTAACTCAGGCTAAACAGGAGAACAGTAGTGGTGCGAGTCAGTTTTGGACCACACTGATAAAAGAATCACTTTGTTTTTATTACAGTTGCAAAATATGAGTGATCCTCTATAATGAACTGTCTCTTCAATTCAGACATCTGACCTACTAAAGAGCTTTTATCCCAAATAAATCATATTTATCAGGAGTTCTGAGTCATAAAATGTGATACTAGACCATTTAATGACAAGTATTTCACCACTCTCAATAAAGCTTGACTTCCTTTTGGAAGGTGCAGCTGAAAGAGTAAATGAGAAAGAGAAGCATTACCTTCTGGAGCACAGAAAAGGGAAGAGGGAGACACATAAATCCAAACAAGGTTTAAGATGGAACTTGAAAAACTCCTAAAAGGTGCATCTAATGATTACTTTAACCAGTAAAATATTGAAATAAATTAGACTGGTAGATGAAAGGAAGAAGAGATTATTTAAAAGACTCTACCAAGGACTTTATTTCCAAAAAAAGTAAGGTAGCAGCTTCCACATAAAGGTTTTGAGAAAGCCAGCACTTGATACAGAAAAACTCTCCAAACGTTGACCTTTACTCAACCATCATTTGAGAGCAGAATCACTGAGAGTCTTCAGTATTTTCTTTGAGCCTTCAGAACAGGAGTTAAGGCCAGAATCTTAATGGCAGCAACAGTAGATAAACAATTTATGAGAACATACAGAACCTAAATGATATTTCTACCTTTCTGTAACCTTAAATTCAGCTGGTTGATCAGCTGCTACTCAGGGCATCTATATGATACAGCTGCAGAAGTTGGCTCAGCATTACAATGGGATCTTGTTTCTGTCCAAGAAATTAAAGGTGTGTATGGTATCTTCTGACACCCAAAAGCTGCACCTGCTGTGCACAAACTGCATTCTACGAGTTATGCACAAAACTGCTTAGCAAAGAGATCAGATAACATTAGTAAGATGGTCTTATCTTTTTCTTTAGATTTTGCACCCTAATTCCAGAATTAGACACTGTTTTATGAGGTGTGCAATCAACCCTCAAATACGAATGGCATAAAAAATCATACAGGAAAAGATAAAATAGTGTCACGTCCAATTCCCTGTTTTGTTCTTATTCCTCAAATTCCTGTGGAAATTAGATCAATTTTGGTATACTGGAACTGAAATGCTTTTAAAGCAGAAGACATGTGAAAGCTATGGATGTAAGCACAATAATAAAACCCTAAAGTGTGCAGGAGATTTGGTTTGAGGATGTGTACCTAACACAAACTGTAGATGTGAACCAAGGAAGAAGAAAAGGAGATCCTAGCTTCTCCTCGCTCAGCAGCAGCTTTGCAGGGCCTACATCCTCACATCATGTAGTGATGTTACAGCTCTGGTTAGGGGGAAGCCCATTTAAGGATAGATATGGTTCCTAGCACTGCTTATATGTATCCTTTTTTTCAACTCATCTGTCTTGCTCCTTAATCAACCACTCATGCTGAATTTCACTTTATTCTTTTACAGCAGAAAGGCCAACCTGTTGCTTATGCAGAAAGTGTCTCCTCATCTCCTCCTTAAATGCTCTTCTCTTAGCTGGTCTTTTCTTCTGCTACATGCAGTCTGCATTATTGTAATTCGTGTTATACAGAGTTGACTTGGAAGGAAAGATGAGACACTGTGTTGTGTTGATTAGTGCTCTGCAAATGAGTAGAGTAACTATACACATTCATCCCCTCTGTTCTGATATTTCCACTGGATTCAAAGTTTCTGCTGTTGTGAACCCAGTGCAATGTTTCTGAGCTTCAAAGCAATTAATGGCTCTATTGGCTACCTTTTCAACTTGCCTAGGTACTTCTCAAAGTAAGGAGCATGCTGTTGCTGCACTGGGAAATCTCTTTGTAGACTGCAAGTCAAAAAGCATCTTTATATTATATAAATAATATTTGACATATTTCATATCTACCTTAATTCAGTATGATGGAATTTTGAGGTCTGGTCTGCCTGTGTTCTGAAGTACTTTTTGATATAAGTTTACAGGAATACCTTGCAGTTCAGTTGCAGGAAAGCACATACAATTCAGTTATTCACTTGATCTTTTTTTTTTTTTTTTAAGTCACTTTTAGTCTACTTCTATTGTACAATTTCTTGTTGCTAAACTAAGTAAATATGTTTATTCTCCAATGAATCTGAATGATTAAATATTTTCTAAATTAATTGTATAACACTATGCAATTAACACTCCCTTCAAAAAGAGGAGCATATATAACATGTTGATTTTATTCATATTCCAGTTCCAAGTATCCATTGGTGTAGAAGGTTCCTATTTATTAAGTCACCCTTCAGGACCTTGTCAGAAGTAAAGTCCTCTAGTGTCTTCTGGACTCTGTGTCCCCCCATTTTTCAGGCTTCTATTATAGTCCAGTTGCTATTTTCTTTCATTCTGACTTCTCTTTCTGTACTGTGACTATATCTTACTTCATCCTTTACCCTGATCCTATTTCCCATCTGTCCCTTTCTCCTTATGCCTGCGACACAATTTGGTTAATTTTGATTTGCCCTGTAGATAATTTTTGCCTTCTACTTTAAGATTTTTAGGCTGGCCATGAGCTTTGGCTGGTCTTGCTTTATTTTCTTTCTAATAGCACATATAGCACATGTGTGATGTTATGCACTAAAAAAAAAATAAATAAAAATCTTTTACCTTTGATAAGGAAAACCAAAGTGTGTTAATCTGGTAGGCTGCTGTAGACATCCAGAAGTACTGTTACCAATGCTGACTAATTTTTTCTAAGTGTTCTGTGTCAGCATGGATTTCAAAAAGACTTGCAAACTCTTACTTAACTATTTCTGTTATTTTTTTAATCACATTCACTTTATATGTGAACTTTTTCATATGCTTTTCTCTGCTAGACACTGTCATCTCTCTTCTGCTCAGATTCAGCTTCAGCCTACCGATTTTCATCCATTAATCTACTCCATGTCTAAATTAAAAGCCACCAATATACGTGTCAAAAAGGCAAGTGCATTAATTGTGTTCTATCTGCAAAATTCCATCACATCAAAACTGAGAACGAAAAATTTCTTCTTTTTCTCATTAATGGTTTTGGCTGCATCTACTTTTAAGTTAAATTTCCTAAAGTTTTCTCTGTTCTTTAATACAGATGACATCATTCTGTAACATCATATCTATGCATGAATTACAATAAAATCTGCTTTTTATCTAAAATTACTTTCAACTATATAAAATCACATGAGATAGTAAGAGAAATAAAATAGGGTAAGTCAGTACCACATTCTCTGTCAGAGTAGATATATTCTGGTTTTTGTGTGATGGTCCATGTCTGTGCAGGAGGAATGCTCAGAAAGGAAAACTCAATTAGGTAAATAATATTTCTTTCTTAGTTTAGTCTATTAACTCCTTCGTCAATCACACTTGAGTGTTCTAGTCTTCTTTTAGTCCTTGCATAGCTCCACTTACTACATCTCCTCCTTCATTTTTATTATGTATTTTATACTCCTTCATTTATTACTTTATTACATTTATTATTATTTCCTCCATCTGCACTGGGCATGGAGGATTAAATCAGTGCTGCTGGAATCTTCTCTTCTAGCAAATATTGTGTGTGTGTGTGTGTGAGTGTGAGTGTGCACATGTGTGATATACGTACTTTGGGCCAGTTTGTATTTCAGACAGAACTGTCATGAAATGAATAAAACCTCAACATGAGACAGTAAATTTTCTTATGTTAGATTGTCTATTAATGAACTATTTCAGGTGTCAGTTGTCAGTTGTGCAATTTGAGAAGTACAATAAGCAGTATCCATGTTTGCATTTAGTTTGAATCTTTCCAGTGTATGTGCTAACTGCTGCCTGTGTGGTAGTTTTGAACCAATCTGTGTTAGGCATTTTTATGTTGCCATAAACATACAACATTTCATTTGGGTGTTATAAGTTACATGACTTTTGAATATTGGCTTTTCTAAGCCTGCCAACTCTCAGAAGGAAAATTGCATGGCCAGATAAAAATATGTCTAAGTGCATTTAGACTAGTGAAAAAGCCTGTGTAAAAAGTTGTGTTTTGTATAGTAGAGTGTGTTTCTATTTGCATTTGGTATATTCATGTGTGTGCAGGTACACATGCATCACTGTCCATCAAAATGGCAGCAAAGATCACATGGAGATTTTTAAGATCTCACTGCTTCACTCTTCTTTTTTCTTGCCAATTCCACTTTGAGTCACTGTCTTCCAAAATTTGGAGCCTTTTCCCACATATCCTGCAAAAAAAAAAAAGTTCTTTTTCTTTTAGATGAAAATTTTCTGTATGCTTCTTAGTCTCTAGAGTAGTATCAGACTATTTTTGTATTAATTTTGTCTTTGAGTGTGAGAATTGTACTTTTGGAAAAAAGGAAGAAGGCTTAGCCAAATTCCCAATAGAACCAAATGTTTCCTTTTAAGCACATGAGCTCTTGGATATGAAAAAGAAAATCTTGATATTATCATTACCTTTTTTTTCTATTAGATTGTATAATTTAAAATATTTTTGCCGTGATTATCCTTTTCCTTTTGGATCTGCACTGCTTGAGTCTGCCTTCAACAATGTCAGTGTGTTGTAAGATGTTATGCATAATCTTAATTCTTTCCCCATTTCCTCATTATAGTACAAACTTTGATTCCTTACCTGAACGATGGATTTCTCTGCAAATGCTTTTTCATCTCTTAAAAAAAAAAATAAAGGTGTCGATGCATGTGTGGAGGAGGGATAAAAAGAAGGTTTTAGGAAAGTGACTTAGTTTGTCTTTCATTTCCAAATTCTGAGAGACCAAAGTGAAAAATGCAGTGGGTTCTAGTCTGTATTGTAGTGTTCTTCTCTGAGCTGGGGGCTCCAGGTACAACTTTGATAAAAATAATAAAATATAATAGTGCATTTGTACAAGCTACATGCTATGGAAGAGAACCATAAATATCAACAGTACCATTTTAATGCCTGTGCTTGTGTGTCAATGACGTACACTGTAAAGTAAGTGAACAAATAATGAAATATCACTGTCGTGGGCAGCTAAAATATAACCAAAACATGATAGTTTTTAAGTTTTTCAGGGCAACAGGTATATCAACTGCTGCTTGTGCAGTACAAAGACTATTCATTCTGGTCCTTGCTTGTAATATAAATATTAAATATTTGTAGATGTATACATATTTATATACACATATTACATAATTGAAAGGTTGGTTTTCCTTGACAAAAAAGGGAATCCAACAGAAAGAAAGTGTATATTACTCCTTTCTAGCTTTGGTGCGGCTGGGGAGGGGTCAGTATTCTGTCACATCAGATAATGAAAGGTGGTTCACCAAACCAATGTTAAGCAAATGATTGAACTCCTGAATTAACAGTATAGACATTAAAGAAAGCCTGACCTTAAAAAGAGATCTTCTCACCATGGCTACTAGGTCTAAATTATTTTAAAATTAAATTTTTGCAGTAGAACCCACAGATAGTGAACTTCACTCGGACTGAAGTCAGAGGCCTAAAAAAGACACACATCTTTTAGCAAAACAAATCTGAAGAAGAAACCTGTCATGTTTGTACTGCATTATATAAACTTTACTTTGTGTGATGAGATGATGAACAGCATGAAGAGAACTTGGCTGCATCTCCATTATACTTTTGTAGTGCAGCCAAGCATTTCACTCACCCATATGTTCTGGGTTCCAAAATAAGTTATCATAGAATCATAGAAGAGCTTAGGGCTGGAAAGGACCATCATCTAGTTCCAACTCCACTGCCATGGGCAGAGAAACCTCACACTAAACCAAATTGGCAAAGGCTCTGTCCAACCTGGCCGTAAACACCACCAGGGATGGAGCACTCACAAATTCCCTGGGAAACCCATTCCAGTGCCTCACCACCCTAACTGGAAAGAATTTCTTCCTTATATCCAATCTAAACCTCTCCTGTTTAAGTTTGAACC
>JBAFWW010050105.1:20790-33284 GCA_036873685.1 Agapornis canus
TCCTTCAACCTGCTGGTCACGCTCCTTTTGATGCAGCCCAGGATACGGTTGGCTTGCTGGGCTGCAAGCACACACTGAAGCTGGCTTATGTTCAATTTTTCATTGATCAGCACCCCTACGTCCTCCACAGGGCTGCTCTGAATCTCTTCTCCACCCAACCTGTAGCTGTACCTGGGATTGCCCCAATCCAGGTGTAGGACCATGCAGTTGGCTTGGTTGAACTTCATGAGGTTGGCATTAGCCCACCTCACAAGCATGTCAAAGTCCCTCAGGATGGCATTCCTTCCCTCCAGTGTACCAACAGAACCACAGCTTGGTGTCATTGGAAAATTTGCTTCCAATTTTGCCAAGTCAAATTTTGCACTCAGTCTCACGTCCAAGTCACCAACAAAAATGTTGAACGGGATCGGTCCCAACATAGAACCCTGAGGGACACCACTCGTCACTGGCCTCCAGCTGGACATTGAGCCATTGACAACTCTCTGCGTGCAGCCATCCAACCAATTAGTCATCCATTGAATGGTCCATCCATTAAATTGATGTCTCTCCAGTTTAATGACAAGGATGTCATGCAGGACAGTGTAAGCTTTGCACAAGTGCAGGTAGATGATGTCAACTGCTTTGACCCTATCCATCAGTTTCTGTAGCCCCATCATAGAAGACCACCAAATTGGTGGGATTTCCCCTTAGTGAAGCCATGCTGGCTGTCACCAAACACATTGCATTGGTTTTTTTTTCATGTGCCTTAGCATGACTTCCAGGAGAATCTGCTCCAAGATGTTGCCAGGCACAGAGGTGAGACTGACTGGTCTGTAATTCCCTGGGTCATCCATTTTCCCCTTCTTGAAAATGGGGTTATATTTCCCTTTTTCCAGTCATCAGGAACTTCACCTGACTGCCATGGTTTTTCAAATGTGCTGGACACTGGTTAAGCAACTTCATTTACCATTTTCTTTGGGATCCATAAATGGATTTCATCATGTCGCATGGACTTGTGCACATTCAGGTTTCTAAGATGACCTCTAACCTGATCCTATCCTACAGTGAGCCCAAGGTTTTCCTTCTCACAGTCCTTGCATCTGCCTTCCAAGACTTGAGTGGCATGGCTAGACCACTGAAGTTCTAATAAGAAAAAACAAATGTGCAAAACCAAGGATTTAATTTTGTTATGTAATTATTTGTTGTGTGTACAACTTGGAGAAGCTTCAACAGTTCACTGAGGAAAGAGTCTTTCTGGCTCTTGATTTAAATATTACTCTTGAAAAATAGGAGAGAGGCTTAAAGCTTGATGTGTAATGTTCAGATCATTAAGGACTGTGCTTCAGAGAATGCTTTTAAAATGACTGCTTATTAGAAACATATATTCACTTTTTGTCTCAGAAAGACAGAAAAATTCATGTGTTAGCAGCTGTTGATGATGCAAATATTCAGGTTCACATTTTGCACGTGATCAGTCAACATTGAATTGCTGTTGAAATGCTGAGAGAAAAAATTGGTTATAAATTCTTCCTGTACCTATACATGTTTTTAGACATGCCTTCATTAGGAATTTTAATTACAAGAAAAGATTTTCTCTTTCTGCCAACTAAACATGCATAAAATCTTATCAGTTTCTGCTGCAGTACATACAGTGTTTTAATTGCATTTCATTGTTTCCAAACCTAATTTGTTGTAAGTTAATTTTAACAATGCTGGAGCTGGGAGCTGAATCTGTGTTTGCATGAGAGAATTTGTAAGATGGATTTTTATGCATAGTAAATCCACAAGTTGGGTCTTATGTCTTTAAGAAGGTGTAATTTATTTTAAGAATGAGTGGGTATATAAGGCATAACCATTATGTCTAGTAAGTGTACTATGGCCTTTTTTGAGTGCTTTAATTGTTCTGTATAACACAAAATTGGCAGGCTGAATTTATGCACATCACAGAGTGACTTTTAAGATAGCGCAAATTGTTAGTAAATATTTACCTGACATAGAATCATAGAATCATTTAGGTTGGAAAAGACCTTTAAGAAAACTGAACAGAACTATTCTGTGGAATGTAAAATGGACTTAGTTGCTCCAGTGTGATGTAGGAAGCTGGAATGTTTTCTGTGCTTTCTTCCTATATTAAGCTTTAAAAAGAAAAAATAAAATCTTGAAGACACTCTTTCAGTCCTTTAATCCTGGCTGATTTGAGAGAAGGGACAGTATGTAAGATCATGCAGCACCATTTCCAAGAATAAATAGATAAAATGTCCCATGCCACTCTTAAGAAATGGTGAACAGAGGAGAACAAAACCATCAAAAGGCAGAACCACTTTTCCCACAGAAACTACAGCTATTGAATCTAAAGCCCAGTCAACAAGTCCTTGCTGGAGTTACTTGGGCCCTTCAAACAGTGGATTCTACTAATAGTGCAGAAGAAGTGCTGTCACTCTTGCTATCCTTCCTTTCTATATTCAGTGTGATGAATCAAGCTTTAAGTTACTTGTTTCTTAATACTTGGTGCTCTTGAGGAGACAGGAAAAAAAAAGGAAGGAAATGAAATGAGGGTCTTGCAAAGATAGAATTAGGTGTTGCAAATGACATCAAAATATACTGGAGGAATATTCTGTGGAAATTGAATCTCTGAAAAGAATTTTGGTGGCATTTTTTTTTTTTTTTCTTGATCATTCCCTATTTTAAGGATGAATAAGAGGTTTTTCTTTTCTTGGTAAAATGCCTCACAGGGTTCATGAGGAGGATGACAGAACTTTATTTCTATGTCACTCCTGTTATTGTGATTTTTACTCCTCTAAGTTTTTAATGTTGTCATGTTGCCACAGAAACCAGAAAGTTCCTCTGTAGTTACACATCTGTGATCTTAAAAAGTCTAAACTCCTATTCTGTTTCAGCATCATCCTGAAGCTGACAGTGAGAGTGTGATTAAAAGAAAGAATAGTAGAAGCTAAATCAATTGTTACAAATCTAGTATGTGATTACCTCTCCCCAGTCCCCTTTCCATATTGCTGTATATGTAGGTGCACATGTCCTTTTTCAAAAGCTTCCTAAATTGTTGAAGTGTTACATTTAAATGATCCATGTGTCTTTTCTATTGGGGAACAGTCCCATTTCAGTTGAAAGTATTAGTTTCCATTAGAACAATTCCCATGCTTTTTGTTCCTCACTGCAGCTAAGTCTTTTTGATTTCCTTTCAGAGTTATAAAATTATGGATGAGTGAATATATATGTGGGTCTTCCACTGCAATTTCTTGTTACTCTAGGAATATACAGAACTTTGAGGGAGGGAACATGACCATATGAAAAAGGCTTTCTTATCCAAGTGGAAACAGTTTTAGTCAGCTTTCAGGTGGGCTTCATAAACATAATACAATAGAGGAGCTCATAGAGCTGTACTTTAATGACCATTAAAGCTGTGTTTGCAGTGAATTCAGAGCCAGGATACAGTGAATACTGATGTTTGTATTACAAATGGAAGACAAATGTCTTCTGAGCAAAGGAAAATCTAATGTTAATTAAATTTTTTGTAGGGGTTGGGATGGGCAATTCTATTTTTGTGTTGTTAAATCTCCTTTGATTTTAATTGCATGACAGAAAAATTGACTGTAAGTGTAATGTTAGCAAATGTTCGTATTTGATTATGAGCATCTGTGTATGCTAAGTCAATGAATTTGAAGCTTTTAATTGGGGTGGCTTTGCCTATTTTTTTTTTTTTCTTCTTTTTTTCCTCCCAGACAGCCACACTGGTAACAAAGGCTGTACTGTCAGTGTGTTGAAGGTCATTCTTATAATCTGTTCAGTGACAACTGCTCCCCTTTAGGTGAAAAGAAAAATCAACTGAGCTTACCTAAAATTGATTAGGAAATGCTATTACACTTACTGAATTTCAGTTATATATTTCAGATTCACATGGAATTTGATGAACGCTCAGATTAAATATGAAAAACTATAGCAAGTTCCAATGATATGCACAGGTTCTTTTCCCCCTTTTGTGGCTGACTTAGAGAAACAAGGCACATTCTTCTCAAAGATGGCAAAGGATAAACTGAAATGATTAATATTAAAACATACCTAACACTGTGGTATGTTTAGAACTGGAAACAAAGGTAGAATATGTCTTATCCATCTGTGTTGCCTCCTTGTGCATCTGTTTGTCTCTCTAGAGCAAGTCAATAAAAATTATTAGAGGTGGCATCTCACAAACATACACCCTTAAACCATGAAGCAATAATACTGTGAGGGAAATTTTTTTCTGACCTTTTCAAATTACATCCAGCTGTCTAGGGAATTTCTCAGTGACTAGGGGTAATAAGGTTCAATCCATTTTGCTGGTTGGCTTCAAATTTAGCTCTTCAGAAGCCCTAACTTATCTATTCTTTTTATCTTGGCCTTGGCATCCATTCAGTACAGTAATCCATGCATCTAATCTTTTTTCTTTTTTTCTCCCTTCTCAGGTTTAGCTGGGGGATCACATTGTGAAATGTGCAGCCATGAAAGGCCTTCCATTTACTGCACCCTTCAAAACGAAATATTAGCATGGGAGCTAAGCTGGTATGTTGCCTTTGAGAGGCTCTTGTTGAATTTAATTAGCTTTTACATTTCGTCTCCATCTTGCATCTCGGCTTTCACTATTGTATGTGATTTAGGCTTCAGTGACTTTCATTATTTAAAACTTTTCTAACTTAGCTGTGCCACCTTAGAATGCCAAGGGGGGAAATAAAGTTTCAAGTTCATTGTCTTAAACTGACTTCTGTTTAGTTCTTATGATGTGAGCTCAGAAACAATAGAGACACAACCTTCCAGCAAGTTAGTGAATCATTCGAGTGAGAAAGGCAAACAAGTATTTGTGCATGGCTTGTTTCTCATTGTACTCCATGAAGTAAAACTTGAAATGAATTAAGAATATTTTTAGCAAAATATTTACTGGAGTATTTTGATGGCAAATGTTTTATATCTAGGAGAAAGTGCTTTCTTTTCAACTCATTTGGATGTCTGTTTTCATTTTAGTGATTTACGCAGGGTGTGTTAGAGTAGTGACTTCAAGTTATGGTTCACAAGTAACTTCTGGACAGCATGAGAAAAGCTGTCAATAAGTTATGGTAAGCTCTTGGCTTTTAACTTATCTCCCAAGTGGTTAGGACCTAGAGATTTGTTTCATTTCAGGTAAGGGAAAGTCATAAAATTGGCTTTTGCTGCTGTTTCTTCCCCAGAGTTTTAGGTCTGTGTTTAGTTATATCTGATATGCTGTTGAATGACCTGCAGAATATTGAAACTGAATGCATATCAAAAAGCACCTGTAAAACATTTCCTTTTAATCATGCAAGAAATACGTTTGAAGACATATGCAGCTAACATGTATAATCACAAGACAAAGCAGTAGCTACAAAGAGGTTTGGTAAGGAAAGGCAGTAAGTTTTTGTTTTTGTTTTTGGTTGTTTTTTTTTTTTTTTGTTTTCCTCAATTCATCTTCATTTCGATTCTCCCTTCCAAAGAGTAGGGGAACATAGTCAGATGGTTTAAGCATAGAACTGGGAGTTTATAGATCTTGTCTCTGTCTGTAAATGGGCCCCTAGTAGGGCTACAAAGTTTGTTGAGTCACTTAATCATTTTCCATCATAACCTTGGCTTCTACAAAAGACTCAGTTAGTACTCAGCAGATGATGAACACAGGGTGCAGTCTATTTCATTGTCCTAAATTGATTCAGCTTAAGTAAAGTAGGTTCATTTTAAGCCATAATGAATCGATATCATTGATATTGGCAGTCTTAAAAGTGGGATATTCAGCAATCTCAAAGCCAGTCATACGTTGATAAAATCTTTAATTCTGAAATTAATTTAAGGAAAACAGTGTCCCACACTGGTAAGCCTTCTTGTTATTTCTTTAGTGTCCTTACTGTCACACTGTGGAAAAAAAGTGTTGCTAAATGGACTGCTCCAGATATATATTTTTAGGCAAGCAGAATAAGCATTTCAAAATTATTTTATGAGTTTTGTACAAAAGATAACATAAATAAATTGACAGTGGGCTAGATAGTGTTGGAGATAATATGAAAGGAATGTATACAAACACACAGCTTGTCACTAAATTAAAGTGTAGTCAATTAAATATATAATTGTGTGGATATGTTGATTTACTTTCACATTGTGGAAGTTCAATTGATATATGTAGAGTTATTGCTTAGTGAAACATTTTTGCTGCTCTTAATTCTACATGAATTAATCTTCTCCTGGCGCTCCAGCATCCAGGTTGGCCTCTAGATGTGGAGACCAGCAACCCAAAAGGGTCCGTAGTTTGCCAGGTGTATCAGAGGGCTAAAATGCCTCATGGAAGTAGCCAGTTTTAGCATCTGAAAGCAATGATACTGTTTTTGACTGTATGTATATTTCTTCTTACAGTAGGTGCTTGAAAAATGTATAATAAATACACCTCATAATATTTCAGGCAGAAATACATAGGGATGGGATCATTTTGAATTATTAAAATGGTGGCAGTGTGAGTTATCTTTCACTGGGAAAGTTCTTGTTTCCAGCACTCTTTCTAATTTGTAATCCTGAATGCTGGAGGGAAGCAGTTCCATCGACAGGTCTTTCTACCATACTGATTGTTTTTAGCTCGTAAGTGTTGAAAGCAAATTTGAAATAAGAAGGAGAAAGGATTTTTTCCTTCCTATTATTTAAATTCTGTTTGTCACAGTATATGTTGCATAAAAGGAACTCTGTGGTGATATCTGTGTTTACATATCATTCATTGGAGAGGTTGTTTACCAGTAGTTACAAGCTGTGGACGACAATTAAGCTAAATCTGTTGTCCACTTGGAATGCATTTGGGTAGTTTTGCCTTTGCCAAAGCCAAGCTGTCTGGATCACTGAAGATCCTGAAACCTCAGAACTCTATTCTGGTTTTTGGTATTACTGGAGATCAGTCTCTTCTTTGCAAACTAAGCAATTCTTGAAAGTAATGAATAAAAAAATAATAAAAAATTAAATGCAACTATTTTTCAAATAAAACATACTACATTATGTTTTATATTAGGAAAAGTAACAATAGAAGTCCTGATGTCTGTCTGGTTTTATAGCTTTGTTTTCTATTCCATCATTTATGATTTTTATGAATTGAAAGTCCATCAAAAGGAAAACAAAATGGGAGCCAGGGATAGGTAAATGAAAAACTGTGTTTCAGCTTTGCTCTTTTTCCTCTGTTCTTCAAAAATACCTAGTTTAACAAATCTTTATGAGAAGAAAATTCTGTTGATTGAGTCAAAGTAACTCCTGTCCATGCATTAGTGGTGTTAAAATGGGATATTGCATTGTGCACATCAAAGGGATTGTGTGAATGCTATTGATACACCATTCTTTATTGTTCTGTGTTATTTATATTTTCATCATTAATCTATAAAGCCCTAATAATTAGCTCTCTAATTTCCCAGGAAAAGCACGTTAATTTATTGAACTGGCTGAATTAAAAACAAAAAAAAAAAAAAAAAAAAAAAAAAAAAAAAAAAAAAAAAGAAAAAATCCCTAATAAATACTGACTTACAGCAGAAAATGGGGAGGTGGGGACCTGCTGGGGACCTGCTCCTGGCAATACCTAGCCTGTTGTCTCTCTCTTGCTCAACAATAGCCCTTTCACTTTATACTTGTGACTGAAAGCTTGAGTGGTTTTAGTCAAGCCTTGTAGCAAGTGTTCATGGCTGGGTGCTGGCTGTGGGGTCTCTCTGAGGAGGAGCTAGGGCTGCCATATCCTGGACACAGCTGGTTCCAGCTGACTGAGCCATGGCCCTAGTGCAGTGTAGTGCAAGCTGAGCCTATTAGTGATGCTGGTGGCCCTTACAAAAGGGCAGTGAGAAGTGAGGAAGTGTGAGGAAGAGCCCAGCAAGTGCCCAGGTCTGGGGAGGAGGCAGAGGGGAAAGCATTGGTGGGGGCTTTTTCCCTGCAGTCCATGGAGGGACCATGGGGGAGCAAACACACTGAAGTCCATGGAGGCCACCACACCAGTGCAGGCGGAGCCCCTGAAGGAGTTGTGGCTGTGGGGAGCCTGCCCTGGGAAGAGGGAAAGCATGGGGAACAAGGAATGGCATAGAGAAACTTCTATGGATTCCCTGCAGACCCCTATATGTGTGCAAAGTACATCAACATGCTGAAATTATGGATGCCTCACTGGAATTCATTGAACAAATTGTTTATAGCACTGTTTCGTTCATACTTCCCCCTTCCCTGCAGTTAGAGAAGCACTGTTTATGGTTATTGTCCCTTCTGTCTTTACAGCAGGCCTTTATTCACTGCACTTTAGGCTGCAATTTTGGCACAACTCAAAATGGACAGGAGCCAGCTCAGACTCTGCTTGTATGGCAGACCTCTGAGAAGCACATGCATTGCAATATTTCAGGGGTAGAAATCTTTCCTCATATCAAAACCCCAGCAGATTTCTAGAGAATTCAATGCTGTTAAATAATGTATTCCTGAGATCAGAGGAAAGAAACAGCTATACCATAAGCTAGTCAAATTTAATCAGAAGTATTCATCAGCAGATAGCTATGGCCATAGAGGCTGAAATATTTCTCTCTAAACATCTTGAGCTCAGTGGATTTTTGCCGAGTCTACAGTCTAGCTCCCAGAGCAAGGCTGATTTTCAGGCAGACCTTGCCAGGATCCTTAGATCTAAGAAAGATCTGCCACAGGGGAGATTTCCTCTGAAAAGGGATGTTATCTCCAAGTCCTGTCATCCTTTCCAAGACTTCTTCATTTCTACTATACACTCAGGAAAATGGCCTTCCAGCTCTACCAGTTAGAAAGCCCTGTGAGTACTGAATACAGTTGGGCTCTGACAGCTTCCAAATTCTCACTGCAGAGGTGGGACTGAGGCCAGAAAGGAGTTCCCTTCATTTGGGTGTTTGTATTTTTCCCTAGGATTTCCAGTTGGTAGGAAATTTTGAAAGTTTGCAAGTTTTCTTCACTTGGGATTGAAAACACATATCAAACTGTACCCACACAGACAGAAAAAAACTTGGCAAATCTGTCTAATCCATCATTTAAACCTCAGCAGTGGAAATCCTACAGACTTTTTCACTGTGGTTCAAATGAAAAAGAGACATTGAGGAAGAAAATCCTTGGCCATGGCCCCTTAACCAAGGGAAGAGTTACAGACTAGCCAGTCACCAGTCTGAAAAGCCCTGATGTGGACTACATTGTAGCACACCATGGTGTGTTTTGAGCATCCTCATAGAATCAGAGTGCCCTCATGGTAGTCCAGCAGTCTTTGTAACACCTAGGCTCCCCCTTGCTGCAATTTAAGTCCAGCAATTCTTCTTGTCATATCCCTGGAAAAAGTTTCTTCCTCTTTGCAACATTTTTTTCAGCTATATTTCAGGCCTGAGATCCACCGATCTTCTCTGCAGGATACCAATACAGCACCTCAGTCTTTGCTCATGCATCACACTTTCAGTAGCTCTGAACTCCCTTGGATACATTCACTTCATATTACTAAGGACAACACCACATACACCAGTAGGACCTTCCTCGAGCACTCTGTACACACTACTTCAAATATCTTAAAAGCCATATTCCTTCTTTACATATTGAAATAATTTTTATTTGGGGCAGGAGGGAGTAGAGGTGCAAGAGTGTGATGTTCATGATTTCCCTGACACAGCAGAATTGTTGGAAGGTAAATCAGTGTGGTCCAAAGATCCTTTTTACAAGCAAAGTTTGTCACCTGGTTTCCATTTTCTGTAGCAATTCCTTCTAAAATTTTCACTAGAAAGCTTAGAGTTCAACTTCCTACCCCTTCTCCACAGCAGGATACTTTGCTTGCAAACTCCTTAAGGAGAAGCCAAGTAGCCAAGTCTCCCAAGTACCTTTTCTGTGTAGATTTTTTTTACCATGCAAAAATCTTACCAATTATTGGAGGATGCCAAAGTGTCTTCATCCTCTTTATTATCTCTCTTTGCCTTCCCAAGAACACACTACAAAAGTGCCTTTCACCACTGTATTCTCAGTAGGTTCCCTAGGCTGATCAGGTCAAAGCTCCCTGTTTTCTCTGCTTGTCTGTCCAATCTTGTCTGCATCTCATTTCTTGAACCTCAATCTATGCTCCTGAGCAGTTTTTTCCCTCTCAAAGTGCCTTGTCAATCCCAGTCCTCTCTTCAGAAAATGCTATTTGTTGCTGATGAGGTCCTATCCACCTGACGTCCTTACTATGGCCCCTACCACTGACACCCTTATCCTTCATTCCTTTCACATTTAACCAGAGACTTTAAATTACTTTTTTGCCTATTACTTTATGGACCTCAGAGTAGTTATACAGCTCCTTCCTTGATTTCTCCTCATTCCTCATCCACCAGAGTAGTATGTATATATCTAAGGTACTTGTAAACAAGAACTTGTTTGGAGTTTTTTTGTCCTTCTCCGTGCTGACTATGCAAATTCCAAAACCTTCCCTATCCTTGACTATGCAAATTCAAATCACGACCCCTCTTCCTCACGTTTCTATGTTCAAGGATCACCTTGTCAAGTCCCAAACCTCATTCATTAGTTAGCAGTCTTACAACCAATACATTTAAACTTAGATTTTAGACCACCTGATTTTTCACATCACCTTTTTTCCATGGGCTGAATCACTCTAGCCTACATATTTGATGGAAGAAGCAGGTTCTCACAAAAGTGTTGATTAGCAAGATGCAAATAATCACAGTGTTTTGGAATCAGAAGAATATACTTTATAATTACTGGGTTTTGAACATTGATGGGATAAAAACAGAAAACATCTATCTATATGTATGTAGAAAGATTTATGTATATATATTATATATATGTATGTAGAAAGAGAGTTACAAATAAGAAAAATTGTTCATCTGCAGAGTCTCTTCTTTTTAATGCATTTTCCTGTGGCTTTATTCTAGATGGGCTTTCTTTAGATCAAAGCCTATCTTCCTGGAAGCACATTTTCATAATTTATTAGTATTAAAAAAATAATCAAAAAATACTGCAAAACTTCACATACATATTACATGACACTCACTTCGAATACAAAAGACCAAATGCTGCTTATCATGCAGCAGTAGAACACCCACTCAATGAAGTCAAATTTTTGCTAGGGTAGAAGAGCAGGTTTGGTCCAAGATGTTATTTGTTTTGACTTTTATAGACTGTTTTCTGCAGAATTTTACAGTGAAGAGGATTTCCACTGTGCAAAGCTATAGAAACACGTTAATCAACTTACAGGTGGACACATGTCTGTCACAGAAGATTTGTTATCTCTTGAAGGTAAATAGGAAAAAAAATGTTTAACATTAGGAAAGGATGCTAAATATTTTAAAGGAAATGGGACAGGGAAGGAAGGAAGGAAGGAAGGAAGGAAGGAAGGAAGGAAGGAAGGAAGGGAGAGAAAGAGAGAAAGAGAGAAAGAGAAAAAGAGAGAAAGAGAGAAAGAGAGAAAGAGAGAAAGAGAGAAAGAGAGAAAGAGAGAAATAGAGAAAGAGAGAACGAAGAAAGTGATAATCAGATTTCACTTTTAGGCCTCTGTAACACACCTTCTTCTTCACCAGTTTTTTATTCATCAATTCCACTACATAAAAAACTGTTTCATAAATCATTTTTTGTAAATGAAGTATGCATGCTCATCCTATATCCTACTCCTGATTCTGTAAATAGAAAAACTCTCAAAACCTAATGCTGTTGCTGAAACCTTACACAGCTGAAGGCTACTTACATCAAATGACCCAAAAGCCAATGCTCAGTGTTGTTAATGGGGTCTGCATGACTCAGACTTTCCAGGATCCCCACAGAGCTGCTCCCAGCTCTGCAGAACGCTTACTTGCACACAGGCCTCTCTGGCCCCTCAGCTGGGACAGCTGCCCTATCTCACATGATTCATGGCAAATGTTCTTATAAAACTTTCTTTGAAACTTTCATGAAATGCCAAGCTCTGAAGGGTTTGCAGGACCAGGATGAGCTCTTTAATTGCTATAGAAGTCCGCCAGATTGAACAGAGGATGTTTCTCTCATCGTTCAATAGGAAATATCTCTGTGTATCTGCTTGGTAACCACAGGCGTTACGTTGAGGGTTGGCAAACTATCTACATCTTGGCCCAGACCAAGGAACAGAAAGCAGATCCTGGCAAGGATTGCAGGGCAGCATCAGCACAAGGCACATCCGTAGAGTTAATGAACTCAAGGAGTGAAGCTCTTAAAGGAATGAATATCCCAAAATTAATGAAATTTTTCATTTCATTAGGAAGTGAATACCCTTTCTTTATATTCTACATCATTGAAATCATAAAGAAGGCCCCTATGGAAAGGGAAGACTCATCTGAAAAACTGATTTCATCTTTACCTATTATCTTTGTAAAAGCAGCATCTTAGTGCCTGTGATTTGAGTGTTCTCCAGAGAACCAAAAGGGATTGCTTAATGGACTCTCTGTCGGGCTGTGGGAGGATGGCTCTGGCATTGATTTTCCTGCATAGCTTCACCTAACGTTATAAATGTAGCACTGCAGCTGAGGAAAGATGGAAAT
>JBAFWW010050105.1:33384-50820 GCA_036873685.1 Agapornis canus
AAAAAAAAAAAAAAAAAAAAAAAAAAAAAAAAAAAAAAAAAAAGAAGCTGATCAATCTGGCATTGTAAGTTAATAGCATAGAACAAAGGGAGGTCGTAATTAGTTGAGAAAAGGACTTTCCTTGTTCATTCCAGTTTATAATAAAAAGTCCCTTGCTAAAGTGACTTAGAAAATAATGCATTCAGACTGAGCAGAATTACTGCCTAGCAGATTCTATTTATCTGTAGCTTAAAAAGCAGCTGCGTTTTTTGTAAAAAGCAATGAATGTGGCAGTCCTACTTAAAGGTAGAAGAAAAAGAACACCCCTTGTTTTGTAATAAGGGGATTTTCAATTTAAAAAAGAGAGAGAAAGCCTGTTGTGTGAAGTATGGTTATTACATTCACTGTATTCTATCTCACCCACCAGGAGGCTAATAACGAAGGAGTCAGTGAAGGAGACCAATGCCATGAGGGTTATCTCGCAGCCCCAGATGCTGGATAAGTTGAAGGAGGCAGAATCACTTTTGGATGACATTCAGGAAGGCCTTGAATGATTATTTGGCAAAGAAAAGACTATTCTTTCCAAGGTAAACAGTCCATTTCATGTCTGCTGTCAGTGTTGGTGTAAAATATGTTTATATAAGTATTTCTAAAGTTAATTTTTTATGGCTTTTCAGGATTTTTCTCTCAATGCAATGGTGATCTCTCAGGAATCATTTCTGAGATAAAGGATCCACTCCAAGTTCAACCACACCTAAAGAAATGCTTTGAAGGAATTGCCAAGCTCACTTTTAATCATGAGAAAGAAATTACCCACATGGAGTCAGCAGAAAATGAAAAAGTAGAGCTCGTGCTGCGAATAATTCCAGCAAGTGCCAAGGGGCTAGTTGAGAAATGGCTTCATGAGGTGAATATCTTTAGCTCTTACTTAGGGTTTAGTTACTGTATAATCATTTTCTCTTTTAGGAGCAATGAATATCATAAGCGTATTTCCTAAGTAAATGGCTCTGTGAATATTTGTCAAGATGTTGACAGATTTCAGCCTTATTGTTGTTATTTATTGCAACTAATTTAGCATCTGCAAACCTGCAGAAATTAATTCTAATAAAAAGCTCTTAGAATAAGGTTGTCAACAGAAGTTGGTCTGTGTCTGAAACCATATATGTGAATACGTTTGAGTCATACATGTATGTGTTTTTTGTGCTTTTATGGTGTAATGTCTGTAGTTCAGGAGGATAACATTTTAAAAATCAGAGAAATGTAAGATTTTAAATGCCTTCCACCCTGCTGAAAGTGCATCCCATTGTCCTGGAAGGGTTTAATTTCCAATCATTTTAAGAAAAGGGAAGAGAAATTATGTCAGTGATACTACCCTAACCTTTCCCCTTTGGGTCTCTCATCCAAATTCATTGGTTTCAATATGAAATTAGTTTGGTGACCTTCTTTTTGTTTGCTTTGTTTAACCTTCCTCTATCAGGAGATGGGAAAGGGTTCTTCCCTACTTTATTTTTCTGTGCCAAAACCCTATTTCCTTTCCCATATGCTTCCTTTTCTCCCGAGGCAGGATCAGCCCCAGGAGCACCACTTCATCTGCTGTTGTGGGTGCTGGTTGTGTTCTCAGCGGCTTGTCTCTGGGTGCCCCCTGCACAAAGACAAGTGGCAGGGATCAGCACCCAGCTCTAGTGAGAAAGGGAAGGAGGAGCTGGGAAACTGCTATTTTATACCCAGCTAATTCAGCAGAGGCTGGGAAGAATCCCTGGGCAGCAAAACCTAGAGCAGGTGGTGGGTCAAAAGGGTTTGCCCTATTGTGTATTGTGTTTCTGCTGGCTGGGTGAGCAAAGCTGAACTGCTCAAGTCCTCTTATGAATCCCTTTCCCACCTAACAGAGCTGTATGGCAGCAACGTGCTAGCCTTCAGACTGAGCCCTTTAAGAATGGACTGCATGCAGTTTAAAATGATCCATCTGCAGCAGGGTAGGAAAGGGAAGAAAACAGGGCAGGGTTTAGGAGAGGCCAAACACTCCTGGCCTGTTCTTCATTTCATGATGGTAGCTTGCTTTTTGGACTAGTTTCCAGCTCAATGTCATCTTCCTAGCCAAACCAAACCAACCCCCCAGAAAAACACAACTGAAGAGCTGCAGTGGGTAAATGGCAGTCCTGAGGAGCACAGAAAAAGCACAAATTCTCAGGACATCAAGCCTGCAATATACTTTTTAGTTTCTGTCTCTTTCCCACAAATGAAGCAGGGCTGGGGAAATTGAGCAGCTGTGTTTATTTTAATACATCTCATTTAACCCTCTCCTGAAAACAAATTGGAAGGTTTGGGAGTGCATTAATCTGGACCCGTTTAGTGTCTCTTTCACCCTCAAAAGTGCAACCTGAGATTAATGAATATAAACTAGAGTTTCATATGCAGTCTTTAAATCATTTGCATGTTTTATGCATGATAATTGAATTTATTTATGCGCTTCCTTTCATTTAATGATTTCTTGCTCTTTGCTATCAACATTATATTATTCAAGAAATAGGATTTGGTAGGCAAGAAAGGATAGCAGTATATAAATCAAACCTCAGTTAATTTTTAGTTCTAGTGTCAAGAGTAGATTGGAATTAATATTGGTACTATGCCAATGGGGTTATATGGCTGGGAAAATGTAAAATAGTTCTGGTAAAACAGACTTTTAGTTTAAGAAGTCATTTCTGATGTAGCTAAGTTTGCTTACAAGTGTGCAAGCAAAATTATTTTCAAATGGCAGTTAAATTCAATGACCCTAGAGACTTGTGTTTCAACTTGGCCAATTAGTAGTAATAAGATGAATAGTAATTACATTAATAAATAACTGTTTTCAGACCAGGACCTCAGTATCATAGTCTGGCTTAGAAAATAAGGGTATATTATCATTTTTCTCATTTGGTCTTTCATCAGGAGAAATATGGACTTTGGAGCTGTAGTAAATTTATTGTAGTCAAGAAGGTAGAAGTACCAGGAATGAGTGAGTTGTATTAGTTAGCAGCTCTGTGGTAGTAGCTGTTTCAGTGCCATAAGCAGGGAATTTTGCTTTGTTTCTCCAATTAAGTTCAGACGCCTTAAAGATGTTTTAGGAATGGAGTCTAAATTTTTTAGAATGCGTGCAAGGAGGCTACTAAGGAAAATAGGTTTTTAAAGATGCTGGTAGTGGTGCTTTCATAGCTTTAATCTATACCAGTTTCTTTTGTGTCTCGTCTTTCCTTATGTGTTGAGAGATGTATGTGGAAGTGATATTTTTCTGTGGTGTCCTGTCTTTTATCAGTGGATTAAATGGTTGTCTTGTGATTGTTTCTTGATTCTCATAGGTAGGAACGTGTTTGAAGGCTAAAGCTCTGTTAATTTGTGATGTAACCATTTCAGTGTCTTTCTTGTCATTGAAATGTGGTTTAAAATGTTCAGTAATGTAGCATGAAATCATTAGTTAGTTTTGGAATGGTGGTGAAATCATGTGAAGAAAATAAGTATTGCATCTGATCAAGATAAATTCACTCTAGTGTTTTATGGCTTTTTATTCCTATGTGATAGTAATAAAGTCTCATGTAGGGATGGAAGCCATGAAATACATTGTGAAAAATCATCAACTCAGATGGGGCCATCAGGATAGCATGCTGTAGTTGTAGAGTTATTGAGAATGATTGGAAGATGATTTAGTATGTCACTACGTTGACTACCATGGTTTTGTGTTTTGTTTCTTCATCTTTCACCCATGTAGTTTGATGAGAGGAAATCAGTTTGTAACAAGCTGATCCATCAGTGTTCAGTGTTTAAATTGTTCATACATCTTTCATTTTCTGCCAAAGATAACACTGTATATGAAACACTAAGCTAAAAATTTGATATAGCTAATAAACACATGCTAAAATGAATACAAAGAAAAGCCAATGAATTTCTAAATGTTTGAAAATTAAGAAGGAATCAAAACAAGGTCTACACTGCTAGCAAGTGTTCCAGGTTCTGTATTTCCATGTTCAAGAGCATCTGAGAGATGATCTGAGGATTAAAAAAATATAATTCTTTTCCCTGCTTACATGTTTTCCTTAAAGTGCATGATATTTTCTCTCTCTGGAACTGAGATAAAGACTGAAATTGTTGGGGGCAGAACACAGTTCCTGACAATTTCCTTACAGTGCTGTCATTCCCCATATTGCCTTACTACTCCATCTGGTTTGCTCTGGGGTACTGCTTTATTTTGGGAATATTTTGGGGAATGTTATTTATTATGTATTCCTTCTCTGAAGCATATGTTAATAAAACATTACTGATTTTTTTCTTTTGGAACTTTGACTCTGTTGTTATTTCTGTCAGGTGCAAAACTTTGTCTGCTAAAAAGTACTTTCTCATAACTGTAATTAAGGACATCTTCTGGTCAAAACCCCCAACGATAATTAGGTAGGAAGTACATTTCCTATTTTATTACAAATTAAAATTTCTGCTTTAAGTCAAATAGCACACAGAGAATGTAACCTTTATTAAATTTGCAGTTGCTCTGTGGCAGTTATTTCAGTCTTACTTGGGCTTACAAAGATAGTAGATACCAGTTTACTCCAATGCTACCATGTGAAGAAAAATTTATAAAAACCTGTAAAACAAGTTTAGCTTCAGACTCTTATTAAAAGGCAAAATATTTCTTCCTTATGTGTTAACAAAGTTGCTTCAGAGAGTATCCAGTGTGTACTGTCAAGTGAATAGACTGAGCTTACTTTTCAACTGTGTATTCAGCTAAGATAAAAATTGTCATCATGTTTTCAATATATACTTTGGTGATTACTTTTCAGAGACCTGGGACAAAGGTCTCACATGGGCTTCTGTACTCTTTTTCTCAATTTCTCCCAGTTTAATGATGAATTGCAGTCAAAGTATATTGTTGTCACTGCTAAATAATATGCAATTAATCCTTACTGCAGACTACACTTTGAAAAGTAATCTACAAGTCCCACCTGTACAGTGTATTTTCAGTACTGTATTTGTCTCCAAATTACTTTCAGAGCCAAATATTCTCCAAGTTGACGTACTTGTTTTAAATGTCAAGCCAAATGGTTTGAATATGGAATCTTAAAGGAAAGCAGACCTTTTTTTCCTGTATGTCACTATCAGGTTGGAAGGGATCTACTGACCAAAACTTAAGTTCTCTGAGCAGTACCAACCCATTAATCTTTCTAGATTACTTCCTTTACATTGCATTGTTTTCAATAAGTTTACACAAGTATGACTGGAACTTGTTAAATAACTTAATTGATAATAGTTGAGGAGAATCAAGCTCATTCTCCTATAGAGGTTCTCATTCTGCCAGTGGTCAAGGGAAGCTTAGAAGTACTGTGCATTTTAACAGAAACTACTCTGAAAAATATTATGTACATTTTCTGAATTTGATGATGCTGGTTTTAAACCTGGTATAAACGGGTTGAGGCACTTTGCTTTATTAGCATGGCAGAAACTTCACTATGCAAATGATTGCTTCTACCTTGGCTAGTGGTTAGGATTAAAGGAGGGAATTCAAAATTGAGTTTTGAAGGGCAGGCTTTATCACTGAGGCCACTGTCACACCTGCATTTTTTGTGTGGGACATTTAATATTACAAACCAGTGTAGTTTGTTCACTTAGGGAATAATATACATGCTTTCTATGATTCTAATGAGATTTGGCCAGTAAAGGAAAATTTATCCCACCCCTCACTCCCATTAAATTATACAGTGTGCCTACCTTACCTTTTGGTCATTGGCGTGGGCTTACTCTGCCTGTGTTTCTAGGGTGAGGTGCTGAAAAGGCAAGATTTGGCTCTGTGTCATGTTAATGCAGCTGCACTGCTTTGTGTTCACTGAGAGCAAACCTTTTTCCTTGGAGCATGAGCAGGATGAGTTCATGTCTGTCATAACAAGGCCTGCCAGCATACCTGTAGAAGCTTTCATCTTGGCAACTTTATTTCTCCTGTTTGCTTAATGAAATAGTAAAAACTTCAGCATGGGTTTTGG
Source organism: Agapornis canus (assembly GCA_036873685.1). Lineage (NCBI taxonomy): Eukaryota > Metazoa > Chordata > Aves > Psittaciformes > Psittacidae > Agapornis > Agapornis canus. Next base: position 39,360 of record JBAFWW010050105.1, read on the forward strand.
AAACTGCCTAAATCTGGTTTTCCAAATAGAAGTTCCAAAGCTGTGCTCTGAAGTGTATGGAGAGAAATGCCAGGGAAGTTAGAATCCTCTGAAATAACACTGGAGGTAAACACAACCCTTTAATGTAGGCACTGGAATGGCCTAACAGTGCTGTTGCACTTTGATACCTTATTCACGTGTGTCTGCTGATGTAACTCCACTGACCTCACTTCATAAGCTACTCCAAGTGCCATGAGTGTTTGACCCAGGAGTTAGTAAACAATGACCTGTCCTGGGGTGGTCACACCTTAAACACAGTTTTGATTTTCTGATGTGTTTTTCTTTTCTTATTGGAGAAGAAAATATCACTAAGGGATCATTATTTTTTGTTTTCTAGTAGTAGTTCATCCATAGAGGTTATAGACACCTTCTTTAGTCTGTTCTTTCCTGAAAAAGTCATTATTTCTACCCTATTATTTTTCTTTCTCTCTGCTCCCACGCTGGTGCTGATCTGTTTAGTTCTTTTTTCTCTGAGCAAAGAATATGCTTAGCCATAAATCCTGCAACATGACATCAGAAATACCTCTTTGAATTATGTGTTATGAGGACATGACAATCAAGTTTTAAGTGACACCTTGCTGTGATGGCAAAGAAAGTATTTTTCTTGTCAGTGTCAATTTGAGTAAAAGGTGTGTTCGTGTATTTTCAAAACATAGTCACTTATCAGAAAAAAAAACAAGACTTTTCTCTCATTCACAGAGATGAAATGTTAAAGTTACCACGTCCATATTTTATGCTACTTATTCCTTCAAAATACTGTCTCAGGTACTGTACATACCAGCATTCAGGAGATAAAATCTCAGATCCAAGCAGGAATTTGTATGTCTCTCTAGGACAATACAAACAGCTTGAGTGTCACATGTGAAAGGGTGCAAATCTCTTAAAACAAGCATAATGTGTTTTCCAAGGCCAGGAATATAAAATCAAGGGCAGGTGTTTTCTGCTAGAGCTAGTGCTTTAAAGCAGTCTTCAAGAGTAGCATCATGGAGAATAAATTACAGCAATTCAATCTGGATGTAAGAAAAGCTTTGTTAACTGTTGGGAGGGCCACGCAAGGGAGCCACTGGAGGAAGAAAGGTTTGTAATAGCTGTATAAATATACAACTGGAAAGGCTGTTTCTGGAGACTGGCACTAATCTATACTCCTAGCATTATCATTGTCTTGCTGATGTGAGTGTCAGCTAATTGTTCATCCACACCCCTGTGCTGGGGTTTGGAAAATATTTATGATGTTATGAAACTAAGAAGTTGAGTTGCTGTTTCAGTTTGTGGTGTTAGGGATGGAAAGATTGATTCAGAAAGACCGAAGATTTTCTGATAAAGCTTCTCAATATTTTAATTCCTCAGATTTGTTTAAGAGTTGCCTTGTCAACCTGATGCTTTACTGCCCTTTACAATATTTGATATATGTTCTAATTGTTGTGTTTGAGGTTTTTATTTCATTATACATTTTACAATGAAAAGGACGTCTCCTTGGTTCTTCTTCCGTGGGGGCACTTGTGTTTCTGAAGAACTTTGGAAGAGGAGGTGTGAAAAGATGCCCTGGTTTGACAAAATATGGAGACTAGCAGCACTCAGAGGTGATACAAATTTGGTGCTTACTCTTTGGCCAAAATTCTTGAATTTTCTGCAGAATTTTCTGTGAGTGCAGCTCCTAGTCATGCTGAGGAATTCTCCACTTACGGCCCATTTCAGTACATTTCTGTAGGATACTTTTACTATCTTCATTGTAGCCTTTGTTCATAGGTAATGAGACTATACCAGGAAACAAGACACAGTGTATGTGTATGTATGTAGGCAGTGGAGATGGAGAGCCAAAGAAAGGATCAGTGGGTTAGGGAAAGCTGCATGACTCTGGATTCATTCCAGCTCTCCTTTGCACAGAAGCTTTTGTGAAACACACTGTGGCTTCTGAAAGGAAGGTCCCTATTCATTTGGCCACTGAAGGAGATCATGCTAATAGGCTCCAGGATCACAAAGACACTCACCACCTGCTGTCGTGAGTGCAGGTCAGGCTTTGTTTGCTGTGCTGAATGCTTTATTTCTTTAAAAACAGATGTGTAGGTATATATTTTATAGATTTTATGATTCTTTCAGATCAGCTTTCCAGTTTTTAAAACATAAGAAAAACAGATATCATCCATATTTTACATGTAGACAGACATGTCTCTTGCCACTGATACAAGGTAGAATTCATAAGAAATGCCTTAAAATCTATATGCAAATGTATAAATAATAAACCAAATCCAAAATAATTTGATTTAAAATTAAGGCTTATTAAATTTAAGCTGAACTTCATTGTTTATATTGAACAGTAATGAATTATTTTGGCAGACAGTATTAGTATTCCCAAGTTTTCTGAACTAACATATTGCAGCTAAATACCTGTTGAACTTTTTACTTTAATAAAAAAGTTATATTTAATTTCACATTAACAAAATGAATTTGTAATTTTATTTGACTTGTTAGAAGGAAAAATCTACTTTTCTAAAGAGTCTGTCAAATTTGTACTTTGAGAGGGATAGAAAATAGTCTATAATGTAAAAAATGTTCAGTGTAGACTGTTTCACCTTTCCAAAATTTAATTCTTGATAATCCAGGATTCTCAAGAGTGTCAAACTTTGTCCTGAAATAAATCACCAATTTGAAATGTAAACATCATAAAGAATCTGTATATGTGAAATTACAGTTTTGCTATTTGTGTCAGAGGCATGTAATGAGTCTTGTATATGAATTGACAGATAGTGTCTTCCTTTTCCTACCCATTTTAAGAAATCAATTTCTTAGTGTGTTGAGATAGTAGGAACCTTTTGGAGGATATAGTGTGATAAAAATTAAAGCAGTGCTTGAAGCAACAAATGTAAATATCTCCTGAAGGATTGCATATTGTATCCCAATAAAAGCACAGCTGCAAATAATTTGAAAACTAAATTATATTTTTATATAAACATGGTTAGACAAAAATGACTTATTAAGTAATTGCTATTGTGACATAAGCTTTATGCAGTAGCTGAGTTACTTGGCACAGTAAAACCTCAAACTATCTTGGGAATTTACCACATTCTTTAATTTTCTGATTGATTAAATGGATTATTTGACATTTTGGCAGAGCTTTGAAATCATGGCATAACAAAGACTCCTTTCATTGCTCATTATTTGCTCTCTTCAGGCTTAGCACAGATTCTTTGAAATTAAAGGTTTAAGGTGCTTCTTTCCTTGGTAATTTTTGTTCCAGTTCATGTTTTCACTAGCAGTGTCACATTTCCAACTTAAATTCCCCTACTGTGTAAATGCAGTTCCTTATAATGACAGTATAACCTATGGAGATATTTAATCCTGAAAAACACTTTTATATACCTAACAACAGTGTGACTGAAGAATTCAGCATGACTAGTCTGGTATCAGAGAAGCTCTTAACCCTTACATCACTGGCATTGTCTGGAGTGCAGGAAGCTGGGCAAAATGGATTGTGTCTTTGTTCCTTTTGTGATGATGTTCAGTTTTCAGCTGCCGGGTGGAAGCAGACAACATCATACAGCAATTTTGGGGGACAGTTCAGTGGTAGCCAGGTAGATTGGAGGTCATTTGCCATCATCGGCTTGACACCAGTGAGCACATGCTTTGCCTGCCTGCACTTTAATTATTAATGACCTGTAGCTGGACAAAAAAAATCCTACTTTCAATGTAGCTGCATAGCCCCTTCTTGAATAACAGCACATGAGGGTACCTAGAGGTATTATAACCTGTTCTGCATCACTCTGCTTCTCAAACACAGATTTGGTGGAGTTAGGTAGAAATGGATAGATGAAGTGAGACCTTCAGTGTTTTGTACTCATACATTTTAATGGCAAGTGCTGGGTAAGGGACTTCTGATTTCAAACCCATGTCTTTTCTAGTGCTATGAATAAAATTCAGTCAAATTGCTCTGGCAGTTGCCCTCAGCAATACTGTGTTCTCCTTCACAGCTGTGAACAGCAGTCTTGGGCTACAGAAGCATGAAGACATGGTTGCAACAAATTTCATCACCGTGGCAAGATTTCTGTTCCAAAAAATCCCTTCCATGTGCCTACATCAGTAATGAAGCATAGCTCTCTAGGCTGCATAGGGCAAAATACTTATATGGGCTTCTGTGAACTGCAAACATGCTTTCTGAGCCATGGTGTGTTCATGAGCAGTTGGGAATCTACAATCTGCTTGCTATTCTCTAAATAAAACTTTCCTTGCAAGTCACCACTTGCTATGCTCCACCTCTTGTGCTTTTCAGGACAAATACCTTTGACTAGGGAAAACTGTGGGGTCCAAACTTTACAAAGGTGATGATGTAATTCTTTCATTTTTCCATTCCAAGATAAGAGGAAACGCTATGGTCCTGTTCAGCTTACAGGCATTTACAGATGCATATCAAAGGTATTAAGTTCTGCCGTGTGTCTAAGAATCCAAGCTGGTTTCAAGTCATTATGGCTGGTTCAGAGGTGATGCTCTTCCCTGTCACACTTCTCTTCCTGAGAAGTGGGAGCAGGATCATGGTAATTGGCAAGCTTTTTCTGAGGTTAAAGATCAAATTGGAAATTGTATGGTAGCCAAGTCTGCCCTGACATTGACAATTTTTGTAGCTGAAGAAAAGCCAGTGTTTCTGATACTCCTTTATTACAACTCAGTTTGGACACTAAGGATGAAAAGTACTGCATTAGTCTATATATGATTACAGTTTTATTCATCTGAAGTAGTGATTCTTGAAGTCAAATCTGTGCAGTGCCTTATATTATATTGCTTTTAATCACCATTGTCTTGTTCAGGCTGCAAAAGAAGTTTCAGCATTGTCATGCTAGTTTGAGGTGAGGATATAAGATTTCCAACATTATTAATGAGCTATGTTTGGTTCATGTGATAGAATTTGTGGTTTAAAAACTTAGGAATTAACATGCAAAAAGTCAAAGAAGAAAGCAAAGGCTTCCAATTCTGTGTTTAGGAATCTAAGAGCCCATAAGAAGGGAGATGCAAACTTTCACATGCATTTTGACAAAATCTTCAGTTACACAGTTATTGTCTTCAATACAAACCAAGTGGATCCACATCTAAGAAGGCAGTTATTGTTTCACCTGAAGTGGAACTTCAGTTGGAAATACTGAGGAATTCTCACCTCAGATATACCACCTCAGGTACCTAATGTGAATTAAGGGCTCTTAGGCAAAGTCTTGAGTATCCTATTAACTCATCAGCTGAATAAGAAAATATAAACATCACCAGTATCACCTCTGAGATGTGATGTTTTGAGAAGTCAGAAGGATTTAGGATATCTGGAGTACTTTAACAGTTGTGTAGCTGAGGTTGGAACATTTCAGAAGAGAACAGCTAGAGCATGAAATTTAGGATCTGATCGGTTCCCAGGGCCAGAAAAATAATGGTATATCTGTGCCTGATTCCTGACAGGCTATGTAAACATGAAGTGAGATTTGTGGGTTAAAAATGTGATTGTGCAACTTATAAATGGCAACGGAGCCATTTGAAGTTATATTGAGTATAGCTTCATGTTCTCTAATGGTTGAGGTTTTAGACATGCTTGAATATGGCTGAGGTAGTGGCAGAGGGGATGTTTGTTGTGTTCTAGTTGTCCATGTCTGTTAGTCTGCTGCATATGGGAGGAAGTATGACTTTGCACTTGAAACAAACCTCATCCCACCTCAATCATTTTAGTTTGCATTTGCTGAGGGCTGGAAGCAGTTATAACAGCTCAACTGATGTGTGGGACTGAACCTCGGGCCACAGTAATTAAGTGCATGCATGAATACTGCATATGCAGCAGGTTCCAGCTGTGACAAAGTCATTACTGACTTAATTTAAAATGAAAGAAACCAACCCTCCTTGAAGGTTTTACATTTTACCTATAATGAAAAGATACAGCAGTTGTATTTAGTGTAAGACTATTTAAGCCATGGCTCTAGATCTAAAGTCATCCCATTCAGGTCACATATCTGCATCTGAGGTGCCTCATCTCCAGGAAGAGCAAAACCCTAACGTTTCATTTTTGTCAGACCAGTGACATGTGTATGATCAGTCACCTGTGCAAAGCCCTTCCTAAAGCACCAGTCCAAGGTAACTCCACCTTGTTGTTAGTTTTACTTCCCACTTTATTCTCTTATCACTGTATTAGCATAAAGCTTTCTACTGCTATCCACATGGCTTATAGTAGCCTGTAAAGTTGCTGAAGAAAGGCTCTGATTTTAAACCCATATAGCTGTGCTGGTATGAAATCTTGTTTGAATGTGCCACAGGTCAATTTTCTTCAGTTGCAACCCTGTATTTTAGGCCTAAGATTTACCTTGACTGGTTCGGTAAGAAATTCAGTTCCTTTTGTAGTCAACTGAGTGTAGAAATGCATCCTATATAACAAAAGTATAGGCTCAGAATGAACTGACCTCAGCAGTCTATTTTAAATAAAAGCTCAGATTTTATTTTAAAATGACTATAGCTTTTGTGTTTTATTTTGCATTGTGGATGTATTTAAGTGTAAAAGCTTGATGGGTTAGTTCTGCCCAGAGTAAGTGCTAGTTAATGAAACCTTTTATTAGTAAAGTTTAGCTAATTACCTGGGTAACTGTAGAGACAAATAATTCAGTAATTTGAAATGATTTATTATGTGTATAATGATACTTTGTCTAAGTGCATTAACATTAATATGTTAATTACAGACATTGAAGGGACTTGCAAAAAGTTGTTTTAGTGATCATGTACTATTAATTCTCCTGGGACACTGCTTTTTTGGAACAGCACCTGCAGACAGATTCAAATGTCAAGCCAACATGCAACACTGGCATTTAAAGATTAAAAAAAAACCCACAAAACAAACCCAACCCCAACATTCTTTGTGGTGGGACGTTTTTAATTCTTGTAACGTTAAGGGCATTTCATTTCTTCTGAGAATGAGACTCTGCTTGGAATCAGGATAGATACTAAGTGTCTTTTTAGAGCACTTGTCAGGACTTTGTCATGCTGGTATGAAAGTACACCAAGCCATTTGATCCTATCTTTCCCTGTGACAGTTGCTGTAAGTTGCTATTTTTCAGGTTCTCCTCTCTATAGCTACCTACCAAAGATAACAGATCTCTTAATTTTGAAGGTCAATAATGTTAATATGTGCCACAGCTTTAGTCTCTGATAGCATCTTTTTCATTGATACCTGAGGTGAAGCCTTTTGCAAATGCAGAATACAGCAGTCTTGCAAGGACTTGTCCACTGAGAGCAATATTGTGCATATCATCCTGGGCTAAGTGTGAGAAAACTGTCCACTGTGACATTGAACATTGCCATCTGACAAAAACATTGAGCTGCTGGAATGAAGAAGTTTGGTGGGTTTTCTGGTTTGGTTTTATTTGTTTATCTATTCATTTGTTTTGTTACTTTCGGGTTGCTTTTTGGTGTTTTGGGCGGATGTTGGTGATTTGGTGGGTTTGGTTTTAGGTTGTTTTCTTGTTTTGTTTTGTTTTGTTTTGCCTGTGGGTTGTTTGTGGGTTTGAAGAGTGGGGGGTTATGTTTTTATCTTTTTTTGACAAATCTATTAACAACAGGCAAAATTTCCTGAAAACTTGACTCATTCCTGATGTCCTGCTGGAAATGGCACAGTTAGAAGGTTTGTCATCTCTTGGGAGCTTGGCTGTACTGCAGCTGTTATGGTCCTTGTTTTCATGTGGTGGTTGAGTACTAGCTTCATGCCAAGGCACTGGGAGCTCCATATCATCCCAGGATCTCAGGATCTCAAACCTTTTCTGTGCCTTTGGGAGTGGAGCTGTCTGGGCACGCTGTTGTAGACACCTCTGAGACCTCCCTTGGGGCTTGATGGTGAATTGTTACTGGGCAAGGGGAAGTAAGTCTTGAAGTGTGTGTGAATTTATACTCTTGAGTGTGATTCTGTTCCATGCAAATGTGAAAATGAATAATGCCAAAACAATGACAGTTAGTAATTTGTCATCTGTGCAACCTGTGTTCCAGACACTTCTCCTGAAGAGTTATTTGTCAACAGTAGTGTGTCCTGCCGTGTCGTATTTCACATGCATATACTGTGTAAGTTTGAATGGAAGCAGAGGGAGAAAACAGCGCAATGATATTGAAGTTGCAGTAACATGTTCATATATTGAAGCTGCAGTCACGCACACCAGAAGTTCAGCTGTTGAGGTTGCCACTGCAGTCCTGTCATCTCTGGAAATCCCACCAATCTCTTTGTAGGGCAAGTTTAAAGCAGTAGTTTAGATTATCCATATGCCCACCTGACCTTAAATTTGATAGGAAAATAGGTGCATTTGAGTTGAATAGGCATCTCCTCTCTTTTACACAAATTCTTCTTTTCATTCAATGTATGCAGACCTGTTATGTAGCTGGCTGGAAGACATGGAAGCATTCATGCCACTTGAGAAAACATGCTTTTTCCTTTATTATTTTATCATAGCATAGTCTGATCCCAGGTTTCATTTTGGTGGAAATTCCAGCTCCTCTTGATAAAAAATATACATTTCTGAAAATTGATGTATGTTTTATAACTTCAAAAAAGTCTAATACATGCATTTTGCTTTTTACACAATTATAAACAATATTTAGTATAGCATAGCAAAGTTGAGGAGGTTCCAGACAGCACAGGGGAGGTAGTGACTTTAGAAGATATTTTGAAAGATGTAGCAAGAAAATCAGGTCCCATGAAGCAGTAGCATGAAGAATATACATGTAATGTAGGCAGTAAATATGTAGCTCTTCATTCGGTGGCATTCAAAGTGTGCTAAACTGAGAATGAATACTGTACTTACATTATTAGAAAACCTTAGTAAGTCTGTATGTGATAGTTCATTCAGGATTATCCCATGCATGTGAATATTTATCATTCTATTACTGCACCTAATACACTAAAGAGGTGTATATCTTATTAAGCTAAGACAGACTTTAATAGCTGATGCTTTAAGGCAATAAATCAAAGGAGTCTCTCTAGACAGGCATAAAAGCTCAGACATTATAATATGTGCAGTAACAATATTGATCTCTCAAACTGATGCCAGGTGGGAACAGCTACTGAAAAGCAGGAAATACACAAAAGGATGGAAACTGTGACAGATTTACAAATTTTGCTTACAGGGATTCTCCAAATCCATTGGCTACAGTATCTAAAAGAGGGCAGAAATGTGGTATTAATTGGCAATGTGAATTCCTAAATCAAATCCATCAAATTTCTGTTGGTTTGAGAAAGGATCTGCCTGACACTGAATAAAGAAAATAGTGAATCTGCCTAACACTGAATGAAGAAAATAGTGAAATACAATTTCTAATGTGTTTTTCTCAGTACAAGATCTTGCTCATGGGAACATGTTAAGCATAGTAACAGGAGAGTGAGCAGTAGAGGTTGTCCAGAAGACAATCTTCTCTTAGATTCTGTTTCCCTGTGGTTCACTTGCTGTTTTTCCCCCACTTCTTTTGAGAGTTCATGAGGATGCCCTCAGCAGGGGGATTTTGATACAAAGCATAGAAATAAGGAATAAGTAAGGAATAAGGATTGCCATGAACTTATGCCACAGCAGATTCCAACATGAAAGGTGAAACTAATTCAAGAGCTGATGTGTAGAACTACAGAGGGGGAAAAAACCTCTTAGAAGTAAAAACTTGGAATCCAAAATAATATTTGAAGCAATGTCGGACTATGTGTTTGGGCACCTACTATAATAGCACACTGCATTATTGAACTGTGCTCCTTTCTCATCACTCTCTTAGGCAATAGCAATGAAGGTTAGATTAAAAAAAAAAAAAAAAAAAAAAAAGCTTCTTTCAGCCACTTTTTATTTCAAGGCCTCACTTTGTGTTTCCTTTTTTTATTTTTCCCTTTTCCCTTGCAGATTTTTTTAAATCAGGGACAACTTGGAGGAGATTGCTGAAAGCAGTAAAAAGTACACAGTCAAATGAAAACTCTAAAGAGAGTGTTGTTTTGGGAAATATTATTCTCCTTGAAAGCCTCTCAGGAAGCAAAATTAGATTTCTTTAAAAAGCATTTTTGAACAACAACAGCGCCAAAAATTACCTTTTTCTCTTGCGTTTGTCAAATTACCTTCAGGCAGTCAGCTAAACAGAAAAAGAATTTTTTACTGAAAACTCAGGAGAGGAGCTGCTTGTTGGCCAATTTACCCATAAAGCTATTAGTTCCTCTGACCTTGGAGAAGAAAATTGGAAATAGATGTATGATATCCGAGGACCATTTCAGCTTTTAGTACATGGAAGCTTAATTTGATTCATATTGTGAGAATTTATATCAACAACTTTCAGCCAAGTGTCTCACTGACTGTGGCATCTGCATTAAAATATTTTGAAAAGGAAACAAAATGATAGGAAGTTGTTCTTCTGATAGGTAACTGCAGGGTTATTCCTTCTCTGCATTGCATGAGGCACAGTAGTGCCCTTAGGGCTCCAAGAGCTATAAAACAATCTCTTACAGAGCACTTCCTTTGCATCATCCTGATAAGAATTTCTGCTACGACAGCTTATTTTTCTTGGTAACTTTTATAACCAAATATTTGTGCAGTGAATGTAATTTTTTCCACTTGTCCTGAATGTTTATAGTTGTAGTAGACAAAAAATCTGGTGGCTTAGTTGGTTAACACCTTCTTTAAATGTTATTATTGAACTTGTCTATAATTTTTGCTCTTCCACTATCCATGTTGGAAATTCAGTAGCTGTTTCTTTTTCTAAGACATTCACTCCCTCCTCCCCTTGCCACCATGGGACAGTGTGGCAGTTTTGGTGCTTATTACAGTCAAGTCTCAGGGAAAGGCTATTGAAAGCAAAGGTTTGCCATAGCTACACAACATTATCCAGTCCCATCTTCAAACCAGTCCTTCTCATAGGGTCAGTGCACAGGCTAAGATTTGCAAATGAAGATGGCAGCATGGGCAATGTGCTGATCTCACTCCCCTGCCACCAGGCTTGCAGAATAGAAAAGCAGAACTGCACATGGAGGGATGCTGTTTCTCATCTGTTTGCTCCCCTTTAGCCTACAAGTTGCTGAGAAATCCCAGGTCCTTATTACTGTTGTCCCATGGTCTGATGTTGCTTCTTTGCACCCCTGCTTTGCACTATTGTATTAAACTAATCCAGACATTATTCAGCACTATTCTGATAAAATTAGAAGTAGAACCTAGGTTCTAGTGTGGCAGTTTGAGCTAACTATTCTTTCCAAGTAAAAGCACTGAATTTCTGTGTTTATTTCACAGGATCATCTATTCTATGATTCTATGATTCTGTGAGCACAGGATGGTTTGGGTTGGAAGGGACCTTAAAGATCATCTAATTACAACCCTGCCACCATGGGCAGGGACACACTCCACTAGACCAGGCTGCTCAAAGCCCATCCAACCTGGCCTTGAGCACTGCCAGGGATGGGGCAGCCACAGCTTCTCTG
>JBAFWW010050106.1:4353-16855 GCA_036873685.1 Agapornis canus
CCTGCTCGGCTTTGGGAGCGGTGGGAAAGCGCCTGTTTCCACTCGGGGAGGGTTTGGCTTGGTGGGAGGCGCTGGACCTGTTTCCTGCCCTCCCAGATGCACTTTAAGGCCAAACCCCTCCTTTTTCTTATCTATGGGGCTGGAAGAGAGCAGGCAGAGGATGCTCCTGTGGTCCTGGGGGGCTGCAGGGCCTTCCCTAGGCTGTGCGGGCTCTGGTTCCTTTGCCTTTCCTGCTTGGAAAAGCCCCATAGAGATAGAAATCCTTCTGGACACATCTAGGTTGCCCTAAGTTACACGAGCCATCGTTTTGGGCATTCAGAGATTGCATATGTGCAATCCCTGGATCCTGGGGGAGCATGTCCAGCTCTCCTGGGGGAGCATCCCTGGATCTCCAGGGAAGCATCTTCACCTCTCCCAGGGGAGCATCCTTGGCTCCCCTGGGAAGCATCTCCAGCTCTCCAAGGAGAGCATCCTTGGGTCTTCTGGGGAGCATCCTTGGAGCTCCAGGGGAGCATCTCTAGCTCTCCAAGGGGAGCATCCCTGGATCCCATGGGGAACATCTCCGCCTCTCCCAGGGGTGCATCCTTGTCTCTCCTGGAGAGCCCAGACTTTTTACTCCCCTTTGCTAGGTTTGTAGAGTCTCTGAACCCTCATAGACCTCCCTTAGGTAGCTCTTGATTTCGTTCCCTCCTAACTCCATTATGTTTTCCTTAAGGCAGGATTTTCTTCCAGACCCACCAGGTCTCTGGTTGCTTGCAACATCTTTTCCCTCTTCTTTAGGAAGAACTTCTTGCCTGTGGATAGAAAGACTAAGACCATCCAACCTCACTTCCATTTCTTGAATGTCCAGTATTCCGATCTATAACACACATTAGGGTGCTCTTTGGTGCTGTTTCAATGGGAACCAGTGGAACTGCCTTTTTTCTCCTCCATAACAATAAAGGAATCTTTAGGACCGCTGGTTCCATCCTGTTTCTCGTCGTGACTTTTCTTTCCTCTTTCTTAGTTCTTTTTTTTGGGGGGGTCTTTTGGGTTTTTACTAAACAATGAGTAGCTCTCAGCTGCTGGAGCGTTGTGGTGTTGATTCTACTGCCTTGTGCACTGCGACCTGCTGCCTGCATGGGCAGGATGGATGCTGCGAGCCGGGTGGGCTGTATCACCCCTTGGGATACAAGAGGATCCCAAGGAGACTCCGTGGAGGAGCTCTGGGGTCGAGTCGCTTCGGTTTGCAGTTGCACACAGCAAAAAGAGCATTGGAGGGGAGCCCGGATGGCAACTAGGGGGTTAATTGTTGAACTTTCAGGTATGTTCCTCGAAAAATAATAATAATAATAATAATTAATAATAATAATAAAAAGAATAATAATAAAATAGAGAAACAAACCACTATTTTTTCAGTCAGCTTTTTTTTTCTGTAAAGGATTTACAAAGAAATCTGACATGATGGTGCTGTACCAAAGCCTTATATGAAACTTATTCCGTGCTCTATATAATCTCTCTGTATCTGTAGTTGTTGCTCTCGGCCTCTGTGCTCACAAAGGCCACTAAAATGCCATCAGGAGGGACCGACGGCGGCAGCGTGCTCGGCATTCCCGGGAATACCCGGCTTCCTACCCGGAGCTGGGCTGGGACTGCAGGGAGGGCAAGCCAAATTGCAGCATCACTCCCCAGGTATGTGATGAGGGGCACAAGTGGGGGTCCCTCACCCCAAACTCTCTTTCCCACTGGGTGCTAAGCCTGCCCTGGGCAGGTAACTGAGACCTCGCTGGGAGCACTGATGGCTCCTCCTGGGCAACCTCCGAGCTCATCTCCAAGGGGATAACAACCCATCGAGACCCTTTGCCATGGGGGTTTTACATCTTCCAGCTCAGCCCAACCTAAGCAGGGCTTGGTCGAGGCAGATCTTTCCTTGCTCTTGCCCTGCGAGCCCTATCCCTGCCCTTCCCCATCTTCCCTTGGGGATGGATGGGGGGCTGGGGCTGCTTTGATAGCTCTAAGCAATAATCCCACTCTGCCAAGAAAGTTGGGTCCCTTTGGCTCTTGGACTGTTGTCAGTTAATGAGTAAAGGCTCAAAGCCAACACCAATTGGACACCGTGAGTTTGAAGCCCTGCCTTACTGGGAATACTGGTCCCTCGGTCTCTGCCTGTTGGGATTTTAAGGCCTCCTGAGCACTTGATTTTCTCGCCGGTCCCATTGCATGTTCCTAGACTGACTTTTTATGTTGGTTTTCTTTCCATGTCCCCACGATGAGAGAAGTTCTGGCAGTGTTGCAATGTTACGTACAAGTAGCCATGCTGTAGGAGAATGATGGGTTTTGGAATCGATTAACTTGCTCCTCATGTAACATTACCCTGCTTCAGAAATGTTTTGTATTTTGATATAAATAAACATTTGCTAAAAAAAAAGAGAGGCTTTTTTGCTGTTGTTGGTTTGGATTTGCCTGCGGGGATGGTTGTGGAGAGGATGCTGCTTCCCTGGGATGCAGGAAGGATGCCGGGCTTCTGTTTGCCATGAGCATCCCATGGAGCGTAATAGGAAGAGTGTGTGATGGTGTCACTCTAAGTTTACAGCGTGGTTGGCGGGTGTTTAGGGATGAAGTTGTTGGGATATTCTGGTGCTTGTGTAGCTGCAGGAGCTCATTCAGGGTGTGGGGGTCCTGGAAGGGGGGATGCTATTGGGTAGCCTTGGTACCCTTGATGGTGATGGCAGGAGGATGGGGATGTAGCTCCCAGCCCAGGGGGAAGCATCCTGCCTTCTGCAGGTTGGTCTGGCTGGAGGCAGTTACTGCCTAGCATTGACTGGAGTTACCACTCTGGCTCTGACACCACCATTCCTGGGTGTTTCATGTTGAAACCATCACTCCTGTCACTCCAGAAGACATGGCCTTTCATTTAACATGCACTCAGGGGCTCTTTCGGAGCCAGGCTGTGTTTGGGAGGGAGTAGCTGTGAGCCAAGCACCAAGGCAGGCTCTGAGGGGTCCCTGTCCTTCTTTCCTCTGACTCTACTCCATCACTGCAGCCAACGGAGCAAGCAGTGGGCATCTCTGGTGCTGTGTACCCCAGCTTGCCCTGCTTTGCTCTCCCACACAGCCCCTAGCTGTTGCTGTCCCTGTTCATCATCCCCTGTGCATCCCCATCCCCTGCTCATCCCCTGCTCATCCCCATCTCCTGCTCATCCCAATCCTCTGCTCACCCCCATCCCCTGCTCATCCCCATCTTCTGTGCATCCCCATCCCCTGCTCATCCCCATCCCCTGCTCATCCCCATCCCCTGCACATCCCCATCTCCTGTGTATCCCCATCCCCTACTCATCCCGATCCTCTGCACATCCCCATCTCCTGCTCATCCCCATCCCCTGCACATCCCCATCCCCTGCGCATCCCCATCCCCTGCTCATCCCCCCCTCCTGTGCATCCCCATCCCCTGCTCATCCCCATCCCCTGCTCACCCCCCTCCCCTGCTCATCCCCATCCCCTGCACATCCCTTTGCTCCTAGCCCCAGTTTGATGCCAGATCATGACCTGGCTCTGGGTTGTGCAGGTTTGGGTTTGCAGCAATGAGGGTAGCAGCCCATCAGGTCAAAATCCACCTCATTCCAAGCTGTGGAGCTCTTGAGGCCACCCCATGCCTGGGAAGCAGGACACAAGGCTGTGTGCAGCCTGCTGTCAAGGTGATCCCCCTTGCTTTGTTATCAGCTTTATCATCCACTATTCCCCTTCTGCTTTGTCTTTGCTTTACATTCATCAATATTATCAACTGATCCTCCAGTCCCCCTCAGTGGGTTTATTAATATTGCCCTCTGATCTGTGGGAAGCAGCCATGCTTTATATTCCAGCCCCATCCCCAGCTCCTTCAAGCCCCAACACCATGTTTAATTACATTTTCCTCCTTGGCTCAAGCAAACACAAATTGAGCTCCTGCAATCCCTCTCGTGCACTGGAGCCGGTGCCTGGTTGAGGTGGACAGCATCCTCCATGGCCTTAATAGATGGGGCTGGTGCACATCTTAGGGGCTTGCTCATGGGAGGTTGTTGTTTGTCATTCCCTGTGGAACCTGGCAGGGAAAAAGGTTTGTCCATGAGGTTCAATGTGAAGGGCCACTGATTAGCAAGGAGCACAGGGACCTTGGACCACAAATCAGCAGCTTTGCTCAGGGCCAATGCTGCTCCTGCCATGTCTCACCCTCTGTGTGGTGGATACGGGATGGAGTTAACTCAAGGGATGGGTGCTCGCATGGATGCTCCTGTGCAGAACAGAACCCCCCCGTGGGGCTGGATCTGCCCTTCTTGGCCCAACTATGATTCCATGGGGCAAGACGAGGCAAAGACCTATTCTAACCCCCCCCCCCAGGGTGGCAGTTTGGAGCCCTTCTCACTGTTCTGCTGGGGGCAGGATCTGGTCTTTGGGGCTTTACTGCTTTTCCTCTACCAGCCGCTGCCTGAGGAATGTGTTTGCCAAAGTCAATAGAATAGAAATTAAGCTATTTATGTGGGAAAAGCAGCCACTCCTATGGTGTTATCCTAGGAAACATGGATGTTGGGATGAAGGACAGACAAAGAAAGGCTGTTGGCAGCCCCTGGGATGAGGAGAAGCTCAGCTGGGGCTGAGTGAGGAGGGTACCAACCGCAGCATCCTCAATGGGGCTGCTGCCAGCCAGCTCCTGCCTGAAACAAGTCCTTGATGGTTCTGTAAGGCCTTATAAAGGATTTTTCTAGCTGAGAAGCTGGTGGTTTAAATTCACATCCATTCACAACAACGGATGGGGTTTACTTCTGGGTGAGCAGAGCTGCACCATGGCTCCAGGCAGAGGACCCAAACCCCTTTTCTCCCCCATAAACTCTCCTCTCTGGGCAGTCCAGTCTTGCTGTTTGCAAAGGAAAGCAAGCTGCACATTAACTTTACATTGACTTTCTCTTAGCAGAGCCCTGGGAGGTTGCTCCAAGGCATGCAGTCTGTTCTTTGGGGGGTTTATAAGCTTTTAGTAGCTTAAACCACAACCAAATTAGCCCTAATCCCTCATAAAAGCAGGTCTTAGCCCAGTGCTTTCCTTCGCTGTTGTGTTCATCTGATAGATGGGATGAAAATGGGCCTCAAATCTCCCTTTGTAAAATCCCAGCTCAAACCCATCCATGGTGCTTGCAGGGAGGAAAAACACTGGGAAAAATCTATTTCTCCAGGCTTTGTTCCTTCATTTTGTAAGAGGTTATCCAAGCCTGGCTGGGGTTTCTTCCCATAGGCGTCCATGGAAATGGCTTGTGTGGGGTGGAGATGAAGGTGTGGAAGTGGGTGATGGAGAGGTCTGTGCTCAGCCATGGGGCTGCCAGGATTATAATCCCCGTGGAGCAATTCTGATGAGCATTTGTGATCTCCAGGCCTCAGCATTCACTCTCTGGTGGGTCCGTGAATGCACCCCAAAAGGCAGATCTCTGCATCCTAAGGGGGAATAAGCATCCTTCTGGATGCCAGAGGAAACAGTATCTCCTACAACACCTCCAAAACAAGCCATAGGAGATGCCATTGAGGACCAGCACCATTTGCATGTTACTGGTGAGTTTATGCACAACCAGAGGACTGGCTGTGACATGTGAGCACTGAAAAGTGTATTTGCCTTCGTGTCTTATTGATTTATTTCCTCTCTCTTGCATTTCAAGCTCCAGCAGCTGCAGCAAGGAAGGGAAAAGAGCCCAAGAGGCTGCTGCAGCCAGATCATGTCCCTGTCTGAGCCAAGGGTCCCTTTGGGTTTGCCCCCTTGCAGGATGAAACCATCAAGCTGAGTGCTAAGAACATCTCTGAGGCTTGGTTTGCTGGAGCAGGAGCCTGGGAACGGTTCAAAGAGAGGGGTTTATGATGGCTGGTGACAGCAAAGATGCTCATGAAGGGTGGTTTGGATGGAGGGGGTGTGAGCAGAGTGGTGACTGGTGGTTCTTTGTGTGTATATGAGCAATGCAGCCATGGGATGCAGGAGAATCATTGCAGCCAGGTTGGGAAGCTGGAGATGTCCCTGTTTCCAGTCTCTTTGCACCATGCTTGGGCCAAAGGGAGATGCTGGGCATGGCTGTGCTGATGCAGGGGGACCCAATCCTGCTCCCATTCAACAGGAGGGGTCCCATTCCCCATTTTCCCAGTAGTTTGCTCTGAGAACCATGAGTGGCATCATCACGACTGGGAGGACACACGAGTGTGTTTGTCCTCATCCATGTAGAAGCATTACCATCTATTATGGTGTTTTCTCCCTTGTCTCTGTGTCCATCCATCTACCTTTTCCACTCATTAACTCCACCATCTGCTCCTTCCTTCATCTGCTATCCCCATCACTGAATCCCCCCTGCCTTCCCCCTCCATCCATGCATGGAAGTACCATTGGGTTTCTTCCTCATCCTGGACCCCTAGGACCATGTTTTGAGGTTGGAATTCAGGAAGAAAGCTCTCATGTCCCTGGGAGCTGTATTTTACCTCTTGTGATGGCTCTGGAATGTTCAGGGATGTGGGAACGCATTGGGAGCTGCTCCATCTGCAGGTGGATGGGTTGTGGGTACCACTCACATCCACACTCCACCTGCTTCCTCCTGCATCCATGGAATTGTCCCTTCATCTGTGCCCTTTTCCCCAAGGCAGGAAAGGTTAAGCCGAGATCACCCAACCCAGATTCCTGCTCCCTGGGGCTAATTACGGAACAACATTAGATAAGAGTCAACATATGTTGTAAAAGGCAGTATGTATCACTGCCTGACAGCTCCTAACAATGTGCTCATGTAACAGCTGTCAGCCTGCGATGCTTCGAAATGAGTAATATGGTGATTTATGGATATCAGACCTGCCCTTAACACTCACCAGCAACAACACACGAAGCCCTAAAGCTGTGGCATGAGATGGGCTTGGCTCAGCCTCCTGCTTTCTCCAGTGATGCTTCAGTTCCAGATGTGTCTGCATGGATGCTCCCTGTGCAGAGCTACCGCTTCTTCTGCCTCCTGCTACCAGCAGCAGGAAGAGCCAGCTCCTCTCCATGGGCTCAGATAGGTCTCAACTTCATTACTATGCTAACTACAAGATGATGTTTGGAATGCAATCAAGAAATACACAGCAGAGCCCTGTTTTCCCCTGTTCACTCCCTGTTCATGGCTCTGGATGCTCAGACCTTTGATTAAACCAAGCTGCATGTCATTTTGGAGCCCTGGGGTCAGAAGGGAGATTTTGTCCACTTATGAAACCCTTGAACCCCAAACCACATCCCTTTATTTCCTGTTGTCACAAAGGCTCTGTATTTTGGGGTAAAATAGAGCAGGAATTGTGGTGAACCAATGGAGGGGTGCAAATCTCCTCGCATCCTGCACCCACTGCTTCCCTCTAGCTCTTGGGGTGATGCTTTGCTTCTCCACTACCCCAAACCAGGATCTGGGAGAGCCTAAATCACCATTGGAGCCATAGGAAAAGACCCAACCCAGGTGATGGTAGGAGCCCATTGGCTATTCAGGGCTCACACTCACCAGCTGTGTTTGGGAATGGGGGGAAGCTCCTTTTGGCACATTAGGAGGGATGCCCTTGGGTATGGTTGTGTGCAGGGGGTCTTGCTCCTTGCTGCTGCACTGCTTTGGCTTGGGTCTTTGGTGCTTTTAGCTCTGTTTGGGCAAGAAAACCAACTTCTGGGAGGTGTTTCTTGGCTCAGGTAAGATTGCTGGGGAGGCAGGGGGGATGTGGTGAGTTGTGCTGGAGAGGCTGTTGGTGTGAGCAAATAGCCCCAGACTCATGTTATTTAAAATGTATGTATGTGTTTGCTTTCCCTCATTGGTTTTAGCAAGCCTTAAGGCTCACTTGAGTTGGATGCTGATGGTATTTACTGGTGGGAATGGGTGGTTTTGGTGAGAGTTGAGATTTGCTTCCATGTGGGAAGGGTTGCAGCAGGCAACGTGACTGGGGGGGGATACAGCTTTAGGCAGCCCTGCATGTGTGGAAGGCAGTGAATCCAAGATGAATTAGAGGTGGGGATGAGTTTTCAGCTCTTAATGTCATGAAGACATCATTCTTTCCCTTTGCTTTTCCAGCTGGTGGTTTCCAGTGGGATTTGCATCACCCTCTTTGGTTCATTCCAACTCCCATGTTTTCTTGTGTGTGCATACTCTTCTCCAACCTTATAGTGTGGCTGTTCTTATGGTTTCTGGGGGTAAATATGTCTTTTGGACACAAAAGAAGTGAGCTAAACCTGCTCTGGTACTTGGTGCTGGGCTCTCACAACCTATAACCACACTGCAAGGTGAATGTGGGAATGAATGGGAATCCCACTAAAATTGTTCCTTTCATCAAGGTTTCAGGCTATAATGCAACTGGTAATGCAGCTTTATACAAAGTAAGGAAGAAAATAAGGGTGATGTCCTTATCCCTGTGGTTTAATCTGCAAAACAACCATGGAAAAGGCCATTTATAGAGCTTCTGAGTGGGTTGGATTGAGCCTTCACAAAACCTCACCTAAGACTAAACACACTAAGGCTCCGTTGCGACGTGCTCTTTATAGGCTGGTATTTGCCAGCCTAGCAACTCCTTTACTTTGGAAGTGAAACTATATTTCATGTTTTCTAATACATATTCATTATTTACCAACTTGTTTCCACTTGAATTTTCGCCGTTTTATGTGATTTCTCATGGGGATTCTTTTAATATGCAGATTTCATCTGAAATATTTCAAAGGTGGGTATTTTGGCTGTGTAATTATCCCTTTGTATTGTGTTTAAGGCCAAATATAACTTTTAAATTCCCCAAACTATGGCTCTATTTTGGGTTTTCCCTACTGGGGTGGTTGTATTAATCACAGCTGTGTGTGAGACCTGCATGCTGCTATGCTTCCAAGCCCTCAGCAGGCTGTAGTTGAGAGCTGATGGCTTCTCATCGGTGATGCTGATGGTTCTTTATAGGTGATGCTGAGAAGGCTTGTAGCTAGCTGGCATTATGCTCCGATATGAATTGGAATGAATAATGGGGTTTGGGATCAAGGAAGAAGTCGATGGGGGTGACTTTGGAGCACATCCCCCCATCCCTGTGTTAGCTGCCTTGTTCCCCAAATAGAGATTTAGCTCCTGATTACTACAGCTACTTCCAACCTATAAGAACCTTTGGAACAATGACCAAAGCCAGTTGAGGATGGGCTGAGCCATCCCCATGAGTGTCTGCCTTGCCCCTTTTCACTGCTGCTCTGATGGGGAAGGTGAGCTGGTGACCAGAGAAGCTTTCTGTAATGAGGCATTCCCCAATCAAGTGTGTGTTAATGGGCTTCATCAGGGCTGGACCAAAAGCCCTATGGCATTTGTAATGCAAATCACCCAGCCATGCCTTAATCAAGACCATCGGGAGACAATTAGGGTTAAAATAGAGATTTCTCCACAACAAGGGCAAACAATAGGAAAATAATAAGAAGACAGACTTGGTTTGGTTCATTTCCAGCAGCTTTGGGGGCTCTTGGGGCTTGAGCTGGGCTGCTTCTGCTGGGAAAGCATCCTCATCCCGCTGCTTCTGCCCCAATATAGGGGTTAGTTTGAGGAGAAAAACGGGGTTTTGGGTGGGCTCCCCCAGTTCGAAGGTCAGGGCTGGCTCTTCCTGCAGAGAGAGAAATGGGTTAGAAACAAAGGAAACGAATGGGCTCTCATGGAATGTGATGGCAAAAGCGACCTAAAGGATGAAGGAGGTGAAGAGGAAATGGTTTTTCTTTACGTGTTGATCATATTATCGGATTTACGGGCAAAGTAAACTTAATGTGGGACAAGAGCCTTATTCAGCGCTGCCCTGAGGCTATGCAAGGATATAGGGGCTGGGGGAGCGCTGTGGCGCATGCAGAGGTGCTGCTGGGACCAGCTGGAGCAAGGCTTTGCTGCCCCTTTTGCCCCCAAGCTAGAGTCTGGGAATGCTGCAGCCAGGATTTATCCCCATGGACCACACCATTTTCCCTGCCTTTTGCCTTCCTTTTGCTCCCAGCTTTCCCAAAACGAGCGCTGAAAGCAAGGAATAGGAGTGTGTGCCCATTCTCCATAGTTCGATGCCCTTCCTAAACCCAAACCCAGTGTCTGAAGTCACCACTAGGACTTTGTAGAACACTTAACAAGGTTGCGTTTAAGATTGTCCCTGTTTTAAAGACAGGAAAAGGGGGAGAAGACACCACCAACAGTGCTCTAATCTTTACTTAGAGTTTATTAAACCTCTGTACCTCTATACTGCGTTGTGAGGGATGCTTGGACATGGGATGAAGCTGTTTTGGGAGCATAATAAAGGATGAAGTCCTTTCTTTTCCCTGATACCTTTACTAGGTATATTTGCTACTTCTTGAGCTCCAAACAGCAGAATCTTGCACCAATTTGCTTCATTTACATGGGAGAACTGTTGCACAAACCCCGTTTGGGATGCCCCAGGGCCCTTCCCATACTGCTGGCTGGTCTGCATTCCTGCAGGGATAGGAGTGATGTCCCACCTGGGTTAGGAGGTGCAAGGAGAGGAATGCTCCTTGCAAAGGGAAATGCAACAGTAGGAAAGCTGCAGTGATTTGCAGCAGGATATGGTTTGGAGCACATACACTGTTCTGCTTAGAACTTATGCTGCTCGTACTGCATCACTCCTTCTGCAAAGAGCACTAATCTCGGTGTAACAGACATGGTGATAACAGCAATGAGCTGCATCCATGTTCATCACCTCCGAGCACCCATCCCACCCCTGGCTGGGCTGTACCACACTGTGTCATCACTCCTTGCATAGAATGGAGGGGTTCTGGGCATCACCAGCCATGATTTGGCCAGAGGAGGGTGCTCTCGGCTTACAGTTACCCCAGCCTCTGCCTTGATTAGACTGCAAACACCTCGCAGCATCCTACAAGGTCCCGGTGCAGAGGGGTCCTTCTGCCTTCCCTCCAGCCTGGGTGCTCTGGGCAAGGGGGATGTCAATCTCCTTGTAACTCCCCCCAGCATCCCCATCCGAGTGTGCGACTTGGGATTAGCATGGGATGAAGGTAAAGCGAAAGAAGGGAACATCCCTATTCCAGTATGGGGCTCTGCCTAGGATGAGCAGGGGGACAGGATACAGCAAAAGAAGGGAACGTTCTTATCCCACTATGGGGCTCTGCTTGTGATAAGCACAGCGAGGAGATAGAGCAAAAGAAGGGGTAACCCCATCCCTGTATGTGACTTGGGATGAGCACAGGGAGAAGACAGAGCAAAGGGAGGGAACATCCCCATCCCAATATGGGACTTGGGATGAGCACAGGGAAAAGACAAAGCAAAGGGAGGGAGCATCCCCATCCCAATATGGGACTTGGGGTGAGCACAGGGAGAAGATAGAGCAAAGGAAGGGGATATCCTCATCCCAGTACGGGACTTAGGATGAGCAGGGAGAGAAGATGGAGCAACTGGAGAGGGCTCAGCTATCAGGGAATGAGTGTGAGTATATTCACCATCAAGAAAGGCAAAACTAAGAGGGAAACCAGCAACCCAGCATCACCAAGTTGACTGAAGCAAGCGTTTCCAGCCCTGCAGGAGGGAGCCGGCTGACTGGAATGCTAAAATCCCCTCGATTTGCATCTTCTCCAACAGGAGCCGATAAAAGCAAATACTCCACTGCCAATAATTATAATATTTTAATTGCTTTTCTTCAGGCTTTTTGTTTTTTCCTAAGCCACACAAAGGCTGCATCCCAAACCGGCAACAGCATCCCTCCTGGTGCGGCTTTGGGTGCCTTTTACCTCCGGGAGGTCCTATGTGTGACCCACAGCACCCTGCAGGGTTGGCTCTGGGTGCACACTGCAGCACTCACTGTATGCAGTGGGGTGGATTTTGCCCCTCTTCCTCCCAATTCCATGTGTTCCTCTTGTGATTTGGCTGCTTTTTGGCTATAGGTCACCGTCTGGTTTGGGGATCGCACCCCAAGCATCCCATATTTGGGGTCACCCTGGAGTCCTTTAATCGCTATAAATCCAGGGATCAGGAATGACCTGGTTTATTTAGGTTTTCGTTAGAGGCAAGGAAATGAGGTTTGGTTGGTGATTCCTTTTAGGGTTTGTCTTTTGGAAGTGTTTCAGCTTGGTGCAAACCAGGACTTTCATGTCTGGACCCTAACCTAGTGATGGTTGGTGGGGTGGAAGCTGGGATGGAGCAGGAGGGGATTTTTCCTTCCCTGATGCAAGCATCCTTTCCCTTCCCAGGCATGGAAACAGCCTCTGGCTTCCCTAAGATGTGCTGAACCTCTTCCCATCCCTTCCCCATCCCATTTCCAACTTCACCAACCTTGATATGAACTGGTACCTTTGGACCTGGAGCCAATGGGTCATTGTGTTGGGATAGGGTACCAGGAAGGTCCCTTCTTCAGTGGCTGAAGATGGGGTTGAGATGCATTTGTCTGCAATTTAGGGGCTCGAGGGCTCTTCTTGCACCGTGGCACGGCCTCCATGCACCCACGTGCAAGGAGGTATTTGCAGGGCGAGGGCACTCATCATTTAAACTGTTGAGCAAACCAAATAGATGTAAAGCAAAAGCAAA
>JBAFWW010050107.1:0-18550 GCA_036873685.1 Agapornis canus
CCTGTTTAAGTTTGAACCCATTACCCCTTGTCCTGTCACTACAGCCCCTAATGAAATATCCCTCCGCAGCAACCCTTCAGATACTGGAAGGCTGCTAGGAGGTCACCACTAAATTACATATAAATAAATATTGAGATATTTAAAACCAAATTACTTGCATCATTCCTTAAATATATTTCCAGATGTTTCGTGTAATCACTGTTAATGTGCAGAGCACAGAAATAATACACAGCCACTCATGGTAACATCACTAAATTGCATAGTAATCACAAACCACCTCTATATGAGTAGTAATGGTGAATATTATCTTATAAAAGTCTCCATTTCTACTGTGCCTCAGTACCAATTTTCTCAGCCAGGTAGCTGCAGCTTACTTATAAGAACAGATATACTTTGAATTATAACCTTCATGCCAGGAGGTATCCATTCATTCATCTGAAACACAGGCAAATATTTGGTCCTACTTTCTCAATGAGACAAGGGGTACAAGGGCTTAATGCTCAAAATATGGTGTTCCCTTGAGTTATCTGCAGTTAACCAGGCACCTACATAGAGCTAAGCAATAAAAACAGCTTGGGAGGATGCAAGAGGTTCTAGAAATATGTATTCCACACAGAAAACTGCATATGGTGCCCAAACTCAGATTTTAATACCTCAGTATGGCTTTAGCAAACCTTCCCCATTGTTTGTCTTTCTCTGCATATTAACCTCTTTTAATGAGAATTACAGGCTTTCTCCCAGTTTACTTGGTAAAGATGTTGGCAATACTCTCAAAACAGCTGTAAACATAACTACAGCTACATATGGAATGCATAAACAGCAGATGCAGTAGTGTGCCCTGACTGCCTCAGATGTCCTGATACTCCAAACCTGAGCCCTGACCACAGGGTGTAAAAGTCCCCTTCTAGGCATCCCCCAGTGTTTCTTCCTGAATAAAAGCCAGGACATAAAGGGAAACAACCAAGCCAGTATTGTGGAAATCGGTGGTTTACTCATAACATGGAACTGGGATGTAGCTAGGACATGGATCTCAGCCCCTCAGTTTAAAGAAAGCTGGAGGAAAAGCAAGTATGTTGTTAGTAGTGTTAGATTGCTCTACAGTCCTCTACACCCCAACATTTTCAAGGGCCCACATATTAAAAAGGCCGAGAAGCTGTTATCCCAGGGATCAGCCGCTTTTAGCAAATCTCTGGGTTTCTTTTCCTGCTACCCTGCAATTCCCATATATTTTGTACCCTAGATACATTTCATACTCAGAGAACTAGGTAAATACAAAGAGAGATTGGTAAGGCAAAATTCCTGTTAGTAATAGCTACTAACCCAAACATGTAGGTGTCTGTCTGTCGCTCTGTGTGTGTGTGAGAGAAATAAAAATCTACATTTCATGTGTCTCTATAATTGAATATATCCCACCATAGTACAGAAGAACAAAAGTCCATTTTCCAGTATTTTAATACACATGGGAAACTGAGATGTAGCCAGAAAGGCTATTTCATTCAGAAACAGCTTCAGTCTTCCAGAGTTCAGACAGCTATTCCATTTCTTTAAAAATATCTCTCAGATCCCGAGGCAGATTAAATCCAAAAAATGTGGAATGAAAATCAGTCTGAAAGCCCAGGTTAGCACAAAGCTTTATGAGATTCATTTTCAATTCTTGGCTAGAGTTTATTTTCCTTCTCATTTACACTCAAGAAATCACTGCTTGTGCATTTTCTTTCATTCTATTTCATGTTATTGCCCTGACTTACTCAAAATAAAGTCCTGATCAGGTTATGGCACCTGAAATGGCGTCATTCATCACAAGATAAAAGCATATTCCAGCAGAGATGCATCATTCAGCTCAGCAATACTCCGCTGCTTGCTTGGCACCATCCTTTTTTAATCTGAAATTTATCACCAAGGCAGAGTTTATGAGGAGCAGAGTTTATGGTTAGCAAGCACTACCAAGCAGATAGTGAGAGGGCACCATTTTCATAGGTATATAGAGCATTAAACGACACCTAATTTATAAAGCAAATTAAATGTGCATCAAGGAAAATGCACAGAAGTGCCAGATATCTGTAGAAATACATGCTGAAGTAGAAAAAGGCCACTAGCTGGTTCTGTGGGAGGGATCTCCAAACATCCTTTAATCAAGTACACTCCAGTGTTTCCTGACAAGTTGTCTTGCATGCTCACCACACAGCATGTTTGGAATATGAAAAGTAGGCACATGTGGAGCATTTTCTTTTCAATAAAGAAATGTCCTCTAAAGAAAAGCTGCCCATTAAACTTCAACTATTTCAGGTTTTCAATTGTTAAAAGTGTTTAAGACTTGATCTTCACGCATATTGAGCCTTCCAGTCACTAATCACAAGTAAAACGCTCTGAAGTTCATTGATGTGTGACACTTATTGATACAGAATTGTGCACATTACTGTTCACACAGCTTTATTTAAGTAGTGGGTCATGTCAAAATTCCCCAGAAAGGTCCCTTGCTAATTTTCTAGGTCTTTTTTGAAGAGCTTTTTTATATACAAGTAATTTTTCCACTGAGATGAAACAGCACAACCATAGATCACATCAGTTCCCTCCCCTTCTTTCAGCTTATGAGAGTTAAGTTTATTATATTTGGAGCTATGAACAACGAATTCACATTTTGCACCCAGCTTTCATTAAAGTACAAATCAATGTACGAGTAGCAATGATAACAAAAAGAGATGGATTAACAGTTGAAATAGCTGGGTGTCTGTATACTGTTTTAGAGACCACCACAAAGTTTCACATTAGTGAACCAGAACAGTGTCCAAGAATCCCAACACCATCAAAGACAGTATTCCACCCATGAGCTGAAAAATTCTAAGCCCATTGGGGCAAATCAGAATTAATCACCTATGGACTTACTTCATATATAAAGGATGTCATAATTTATAAAACAGTATCAGAAATCATAGTTCCAATGCTTATTGTTCTATGCCTTCTTATCTGCATTAGCTTTACACGGAATCATCTCTATACCACTAACTGAAGTTTCAAGCCCTGACAGCAGTTTTCAGAAATCAGCATGTTACCAAAAAACTGAAAGGCAGCTAAATTGTCTTAGCAATTGTGATCTGAGCATATGAGCAATAAACAGCTTGCAGAAAAAGCTCTTTCATCTGATCTATGACAGGAGTGAGAAACCCCAGACAAGCTTACTTCTGAAACAAGAAACCACACATTTGAGAAGTTTCCTGCAATTTATTTATACAGATATCTCTTAGACTGTCCCACTTTCACACACACAAAATAAAATTAAGGTGTAGTGCAGAACCAGATACCTTTTTCAGGCAAAGTTTCAGCCCGGTTATTTTTAAACTCTTCAACCTTATTTCTTAGCTGCCACTTACCTCTGAATTCAGGTCAATATAATCTTTTCTTACAGAAACAGCATAACTGATCAGAATTCGAAATTTTGAAGAGTAATGGTATGAAAAGGCATTTAGAAAATGCATTATACCATGTTCTATTTAGCTTTAGTCTGGCTGAGCCTTTTCAAGTATCTCAAATCCTTCCTATTTGAATACACATCTAGTCTAATTCAAAAAAGTACATAAAGTGTGTACATTACAAATAAAATGCAAAAGTTAATCCTACTTTGAATTAAAGTTTAATTTAAATAGAATAAATTACTCTAAATTGACTAGTCTAACATTCATGGCTTTCACCAAGATTCAGGAAATCTTTATCTCCTGCTATTCATGAGTGGAACACATTTATCATAACTGTAACAATAAAACTCCTTCCAAATATTATCAAGCATAATTATTATTCCATTATTGAATAGAATATTAATATGAAGTACAATTCTACCTATTTCTAACTTATATATGATTCAAATATAATCACACCTGTCAGTAGCAAGAAGTAACAGGATATGTTACCCTATCTATTCTCATGATTTCATGATGGGTCTGAAGATGTATGGTATTCTTCTTAAAACTACAGATTGTGGTTCCTGCAATTCTGAGGGTATAAGCTGTCATGAAAAGAAATAGTTAATTCTAGCCCCAAGCATGCGGAAGACAGCTTTAAAATTGAAACTAACTGTAAAAAAATAAGGGGGGAAAGAAGGGCAAAACACTAAAACCTTAAACCAACACAGAAGGCAACTGAAAAGCTAAACTGCTTTTTTGGTTTTAACATGACCCATTATTTTATCAGTTGCTGGATTGGAAATTCTGACACATTTCTTTTACAGTAATTGCTTTAGAAGCATGTATTCAGTACTGCATATTCTTTCTTACTAAACCTCAGCACATTCTTCTGTCTCTTTTATTTCAGTCCCATTCATTCCCTAAAATATTCCTTCACCATCCCCTAAAAATCTCTATTGTGCTTTCAGAAAGGAAGGGATCACCACGAGCATTGCCATTCTCTCCCTTTCTGTCTGGGCTACCAGGTTTCAAATTAGGCCTACACTATTCATGTTCTAATCTGATATAACTGTGGTTGGTTGGAAAGGAATAAATATAGATTAAGAGATAATCTTACAAAAAGAAAATACATCTGTATAGATGCAAATTTGGTTTCTTTGACAGGGAGCAGGACAGTTTTTGTTTGTGTGGGGCTTTTGGTTTACTTTTCATAGTAGGAAAACTAGTATTAGAAAATGCACTGTAAAATCCCAAGGGAGACAAGATCAGCCATCACTGTAGTAACACTATCTCACACAGTTACTTTACAATAAAACCCAGGCTGTTTCTCTACATTGGCATGAGTAAATACATGTTAATTATCTAGTGGTGAAAATACATCTTCTTGGCACTGAGGACAAAGTTATCTTTTTGTTCACTTTGGCACAAAATCAATTTCCAGGTTTATTTCATCTCCTATTATTAAAACAACTCATATATTTACTTAGAATATGCAAACTCTCATTTTGGTGGCTGGTGAGAATCCAAAAGCACCTTTGGTGCTTAGTACTTAATTGCTGCTTAGTTACCAATACAGCTGCTAACCATTAACGCACCACAGTTTTAAGTAGGTGAAAGTAAATAGGCAAAGGATATCTATAAAAATAACCTCACTACCATTATATACAGGTTTATTCATAAATTATATACAGGTTTATTCATAAATTTCCTGTTGTAGAACTTAATGTTACACCAAAGACTGAATCAGAAAAGAATATCAATCTAAACATCTATAAATTAAGGAGACATAAGAGTGCAATAGTTCATAGGCAAGCACAGATTTGCCTTTCACCATAAACCCAACAGGGTTCCACTCAAATCTGAAGCCTAGAAAAAGGTCATCTCAATTTTAAAACTTTCAGGTGGATTTGTAGAAAAAGTCTGCTAAAGTTGAAACAATTCAGGAACACCTTGATAGATTATGTTATCCCTTACTAGAAGTATGTCCTTAACTCTGTAGTTCTTGATTTCCTAACATTCAGGAAGATTCTGCTTTGGTTTATTATCTCAGTGTTCTGAAAGAGACCTTTCTTATGTTCTCGTCAATGCAACTCCACTCATTGACCATTTCTGTGCAAGGAAAAAAATTAATGCATGAGGCAAACTGCAACCAACATATTCTATACCTTATTACTGTAGTAAAACGGTAGTCTACGCAGACACACTGCAGTTAGTTGATTGCATGTGCTAACAACCTGTAAGGAAGACCAAATCCACTAGCCTACTGCCATCACAGTGGCAGCAACATTGAGCAGAAGACTGAGGCATGGAGTGAAAGTTTTACAATTCAAAATTCCCCCTCCTTACCTTCATTTAAGACGTCGCTTTTTAAGGCTGTCATATCACCAAGACTCAAGCGATCTCCCACCAAGTTTCACTTGCTAAAAGGTATGATTTATGAATGTAGTGAGTACAGGATGACTCTATTTCAGCGACAGGCTTTCACCATGTCACTGAATGACAGCCATGGCCTTCCTGCAATCATTTCAGAGTACAAGTGAATCTACAAGCTACAGAGTAGCAAGCAAATCTTAGAAGTCCCTTTAAATCTTCAAACCAAAACCAATAAAAAGCAAGTGGATGTATCACAAGATATTATATATAATTATATATTAATAATATTATTATATTCTACTTCAAACATAACT
Organism: Agapornis canus; assembly: GCA_036873685.1. Taxonomy (NCBI): domain Eukaryota; kingdom Metazoa; phylum Chordata; class Aves; order Psittaciformes; family Psittacidae; genus Agapornis; species Agapornis canus. Next base: position 6,083 of record JBAFWW010050107.1, read on the forward strand.
GGTACAGGTAAGTCCTCACAGATTTCAGTACTATACCATTTTCAGCATAGTGGGAAAACCTAGCTAATCAACTCTGCACATGTAAACAAGGCCTTGCAGAACAGTTTTTCATATGGGTTTGTATAGTTTTCCTCTGTAAAGCTGCACACACATCCCCTTCGGGCATGCAGCCTCAGTGATTTATACATATTCGGTCTTTTTTGAACAATGTGGTTGAGGAAAGGTCTCAACTGTATGCTCAAACACTGCTTTTGCACAGAGAAGAAAGCAATTAATGCAGTAACTGCAAATCTGTGTTTATAAACCAGTCTGCTTATCTCCCCTGCACATAAGCAGAAAATGTCCTCCCACATTTTGGCTCATTTCACCTATTATCTCCGAGAGGTTATGGTCTTCTACCTATAAAATATGGGCTTAACAGCAGTCACCTTTAACAACAAGTGTCCTATTCAGTAATGCTTTAAATCTGTAACAGATAACTTTTCACCAGATTAAATGAGATCTTCATGAGCCACACAGCATTAACTGTATTTGGCTCCATGACATTAACCTCATCTCTACTACTATCAGCATCAGGTTGTTCTTTCTTTTTGTTTAGTTCCAATGCTCTATTTCAAAGTGGTTTATTAGTAATCAAGCTTTAATTAACTACATGTTTCCCCAGTTTCCAAGAAAAGCCTATCATCAGCATTGTATGTATCAGAAGCAAGTAAACATTTTCTAAATCTTATCTTTGCTCTACAACCTCCTCCCACAAAACATCTACATACCCACACAAAAGAAGATAAAGGTATCCCATAGCAAATAAATTCACATTTAATCCATTTCAGGAGTACCAGGAATTCATCGTATTCACTGATGCAAAAAACATCAAAGGGGATACTCCTTTTTTGCTTTATCAAGCAGTTTGAACTTCGTTTACCTTCCCGCCTTGTAAAAAACAAGTCAATTTAAAATAAAAGGGAGTGCATGTATTTTGCTTTAAAGTCCTTTGCAGGTCATGAGAACAGGAAAAGCACAATGATGAGTCCTGGCCTGCTGCCAGTCTCATGTTTACTGTCAGGTTCTGGCAGGTCTTCACTATTCACAGTCAATTTTCCTCAAAATGAAATCCTGACATGTGAGATACTCCATTTGTATAAGGGAAGGCTATTGGGTTGATATACATCCTGCTGCAGCTGAACTCTGGATTCCTAAGCCTTCATTCCTGCTCCTGCTCTGGCTTCTTACTCTCTGTCTCTAGATATTTACCTCGTAACCTGGATTACTTCCCTGAATGACTGACCTTCACTCTCAGAAACCATGGTGCCTTGCTCTGGGCTGCACTTCTCATGACACATTATACAACATTCTATTTGTTCACAGTAATCCTCTCAGTATAGATTTAGCATATGCAATAATTAATGTGCTTGTTGTCTAATTTTCTAGTTAACTCTTTACACTCAAACTAAAGTTTCAGGTAAAACACATTCTTCAGTCAAGAATTTTTATTTTTTTTTGAGATTTTATAAAGTTCAAAATATTGCACTAAATGCATTAATAAGTTCAATAAGTCTGTAAATTACCCATGGGAAAAACACAATTGCAGGTTTGCACATGACAAAAATAAGGTCTTCAAGTACAAGGCAGCCAGTAAAACATATACAGACAATGCAGAAGAAAAACTGAGCACAGGCACACGTATTCATCAATACATTGGGCTTGATTCAGTTGCTTTAATATACGTCATCTAATGATATTTTAGATGCCAAAGAGTGCAAGACCTCTAAATAAGGCTAGCAGATGCAACACAGGATGTACAGGAAGACCCACGCTCTTCTGGTCTAGCAGTTGAAGGCAAAGCAGGACATATTGTAGGTTCTCAAATGGCGTGAGATGCCTACATTTAGGCAATTATTATGTCCCAGACCCAGCACAGAATGTCAGTATGACCCTGAAGTAAAGCATATACTTGAATATTTTCCTAGATGGAATAAAAGTAAGTAGGTTGCACTGACTGGAAAAACCGATTCAGTGCTTCTGTGACAAAGTCCTTACAGCAATCTATCTGGGTGTCCATAGTCCCAGCGTATCTGAACTGAATAACATCCCCATTTAATTTTACATTCTAATGTTAATGAATTGTACCAGCTTGCAGCTCATATTTGTTTTCTGCATCCACAAAATAATAAGCTAATGAGAATTAAAATTGCTGTTTATTATAAATCTACTGAACAGTCATAAAAGTCAAAATAATTGAGATAAGCCCACTATAAACCGATAAATATATACTGTTTGCATAACCATTTTGGCTAAGGTAAGAGTAGCAGCAATTCACCAGTGGCTGTATTTACTGACTGCCAATTTACTTATAATATTTAGGGTTCTGTCTTGACTTACAGAAAATGTCTTCTATAGAAGGAGTGCAAATGCCTGTCTGCATCCAACAGGCTGTCACATGGTTTCACTAGCAGGTTTGGTCATGCTGTTGTATTCAGGGTAACAGTTGGCACCCCTTTGCAAGCTTCATACTACTTTGGAATAACCTACGCATAGGGCTGGAGTCTTTTTATATATCTATAGAATAGCTTGTGCTTTTGTTTGACTCAACGCCAATTTTGGCTTGCACATGTCTGGCTTTGCAAAAACCCAATGTCTGAACTCAAATGGAATTATTAGGTAATCTTCTAGTTGTAATATTATTTACAGCCTTAAGCCATGCTTTGTATTTTGTTCTATTAGGAACATAAAAATCATTTACTGGATATTTAGTTTGCATAATTAACAGAAACCGTTTGCTGCAAATTTTAACTATGTGGGAAATATTTTACTGGTATGTAGTGCCTTCAGGAGAAAGAGCAGAGTTTATCAGCTAATCCTGAAGTACTTAATACCTCTGATGGATGTAGCATCACAAACAATTTAACTGGGGACACATTTTTTTGCAGATACCATGCCTAAAAATTACTAACAACACTCAGAAGCCTCCTTCAGAACTTATTTTTTCCTGCTTATTTCATTTTATGTTCATGGAATGTATTCAGAGAAAACAGACTCTGCTGACTTTCCTGTACAACCTCTTCCTAAGGAGGTTAGGATGCTTACCTTTGTATTACATAAAGACTATACTATACATATTATGTATATGTTGTAAAGTATTTCAAATATGTAAATACAATTTTATCATGCTACATTTTTAGATATGATTAATATTCTGCAAGAAAATTATTTATGAAATTCATAACTTAAGATCTTTTTCCACTGTACCATGAAACAGCAATATTTTAAGATGTCATCCATTTTCATAAAAATATTAAAAAGATGTAAGTAATTCCATCAAAGGACATAAGGTACTTCGAAGTTTAAGTAAAAAAAAGAAACAAGCCACAAACCCCCCCCCAGGGTTATATAATATTACTTTGTTCCTGTTTTGAGTTGAGGAATGTGTAATATTTGAAAGTTGCCCTTTGTTTCTGGCTGTTCAGCTGGAAAGATTGCTTTTATTGTTGTTTTCTAATGACATGATGTACGACTACCACTCAACCTGAAGTAAAAAGGGCAAATAAATTGCTTCTTTCAAATTCAGGCCCAAAAGCCTCCCAATTTAGAACACTGAAATCTTTACCTCTCTGAAACAGTGAAATAGTAGGCCTATTCTCCTTGAGAACTTTGAGGACAGTTACTCACCAAGTATGTTCCTTCCTCTTTAGCTGGCCAAATAAAGGTCACTTTTCAGAAATTTGACCTTAGTCTGCAATAAGTTGGAAAGATAAAAATCACTTTTTCTTTTCTTTTTCTTTTTTTAATTTTTTTATGATCTAGGTTCTCTTTATACCTGATTTGTGTAAATAAATAACTTTTATAAAGTTGGGAGCCATTTTCATTATCAAACTGAAATCTATAGCTTTACTCAGTTTACTCACTTCTTGACGGCATTACTAATTTTGGCGTTAATGTGTTAATATGGGATTTGGACTCAGCAATGCTTATGGGTCCCTGCCAATTCAAGATACTATATGATTATTTCAACATTGCTTGGCTAATCATATATTGTGAAAAGTCATGCAGTTCCGTTCCATGAAAAGAAATTTGTTCCAAAAATTGGCCAAGGGTGATCCTGCACTTCATCTGCTTCTCTGGCCATATCTTAAAAACATCTCCAGGAACTATGCTTACTTTCCTTACTTTGAAGTAAGGCAAATCCATCTGAGATAGCGAGCTGAATAGAGCCCACTCCAGTATCCCTCAGAAAAGTCTTTCCTACTCCACTGAATATGCAGCAGGGACATCAGAGAATATTACCAGAAGAACAAATTTACTTTTCAGGTTTATATCATCTGACCATTTTATATTCATACTCTTTAGTTTCAGGTATCTTACACAAATTAAACTTTATGTCACTTAAAAAATTTAAAAAAAATAAATGGAACATAAAAAGATTAATTGTATTGCAAGAATGAATGACAGCAAGTTGTATTTTCTGAGTTATTAGCATTATGCTAATAATTTTTAGAAACATTTTAGAGATTGAGATATCTGTTACTTACAAATAGCTACATCACATGCGACATTAACAACACTAGTACTGAAAGTCCAAATACCCACCTTTCATCCACTGAAAAGAAATCCACCAGTTCTTTTCTGAGACACTCCACAGGTACGTGAGGTGTGTCTTTTTCAGTTTCTAGAAAGTACCCAGTCCGTGCTCTTCACAGCCAAAAGTCTCAGTAACACACTGCAGGTCATATTTTGGCATATTCAGTGAACTAAAGCTGAGACTGCCGGAAGACAACAGCTAAGCAAATAATAATGCTTCAGCCTGATTTCTTCTCATGAGCTGCTAATGCCACTATCAAATCCATATAAAGATACCTAGTGCCCATGGTTTCAGCACCCTGTCTGTTCTTTAAAGCAGTTCTTCTACAAGGATATTTCACCCTTTGGTGTGTTTGAGTTGAAAAAAAAAAGGGGCTTCTTGATGCTTTAATGGCTTAGCTTTAGTCTAGGTGTAAATCACCGTATTCATACTTGCACACTTGCTCAAGTGGTTTTTAAAACACACTATGCATGCTTTTGGAACAGATTTTACTTTTAAACATCATAACTTTTACTAATTTCTTCTACCTATAGACTTTTCTCTGATTTTATTAGTGTCCTTCATAGCTTTTAAGAGAAATATGTTTTCTCTACTTTAAAGCCTTGTCAACGTAATCATGAAAATGGAAGAACTGCTCCACATTTGCTTACACTGCCTTGATCACAACCAAAGATCACTTATAATGAGAAAGCACAACTTCTTTTAAGCATTTGTCTTGACTTTCTAGCAATACAAGCCAGAACCTACAGCCTTTTCCTTAAACCACAGTGACAAACATATCTAAATTCAGAGATGTTACACTCCTTGCATTCAGATTTAGAATTCTAAGTTCTCATGCTTCTAGCACTGGAATCAAAGCATGTCCTAATTAGCTATACCAATAAATAAGCAAATAAATGTAACTTTTTACTTTGAATTTATTTATAAAGACACAGAAAGTGACATACAAGTTGGGTGGGTGGTTGGTTGGCTGGGGGTTTTTTTGGAAGTGACTTGCCACCATTACAGCCACAGTAGAGATACTTAACACAATGCAACAGTCCCATCTCCTCAGATAACTGAGAGCATATCTGCTTCACTGGAAAAGAAAAAGCGGCAGCATAAGAGATGAAAAGGTAATTACGGAAACTGATGTGATGTCAAGCTATTAAGTATTATCAAATAGATGTCTTCTCAGCTTCAACACACTAACTATACGAGACTGCTTTAGTCCATAGCTATAAAAACTTGCATGCAGATAAATGCAACTAAAGGAACTGCTTGTTGGAATGGAATTTTTAAAGCTGATGACAGTATCATACTTCGTATTTCCATTTTCCCAAACTACTACAGCCTTTTTCAGTCATGCTTATCAACTGGGGAAAAATACCCAAACAAACCAAGGCAAAGCAGCAACAAAAACCTAAAAGAATTATTTAGAGGGAAAAAAAAACCATATCTCATCTCATTATGATAATCCGTTAAGTGTAAGTAGGTCATTCGCTTTTTTTATGCACATTTCCTTGGTTATTCTTGTTCTGAACATAAGGTGTTTTACTAATATGTAATATTAAACAATAACTTACATTCAAACACGTTACTTAGTGTTGAGCCAATTCTAGAGAACACTAAATAGCACAGACATTGAAGATCTTAAACCAACAACTCCCTAAGATTTAAGGGAAATACGCACTGATTTACAGCAAGGAAGAAAGAAAGGTGTAATTTCTCTTCTCCCTTCACACCCCTTTTCAGTGCTCCCCCATGATCCTGCAAAGCAAGGAACCAGTGTCTCTTCCCAACATGGGACTTGACTCTTGCCCCACTTCAGTTTCATGGTTTGTGAATTCTTTGACCCTGTGTCAAAGTCAGCAATACTGGAAACATCCATAGCAGTGCTCTAGCAAGGACAGTGATCTTCCTGGATATGGGGACAGCAGTTACAGGCTTTGTGGGAAAGACAGGGATTGTTTATCTCATTGCTTTGAGGAATATTTAGACATGGAAATCAGTCAAGAGATTTCCCAATAGGAAAGCACCTGATGACCAAGTATATTTTTTTTCTAGTATGTAAAGTTAGCTGAAATGAAAAGCTTAATTTTTCAAAACAAGATAAATTCATTTTTATACAATTTTCTGCCTCTTGTTTGGAAATACAGTAATTCTGCCCCAGGAAAAATATTTTTTAAACTTTTTTTCCTAAATATTCCCATAAAAGTTGGGAAAGAAAAGACACTACAGAAACATTCACAATGTTTTGGTTTTCTTTTTCTGAGACACCCTAATATTTATTCATCAAGATAATAAACATTTTTTACGTTTTTCCCACATACGCATACATAGATTCCTTTATTTGTGCTTTATAGCTTGCCCCACTCTATTAGGAGCTGACAGATAATATGGGAAAGAACCATATGCTTATTTATGGACATAAGTAATTTACTTAATTTTATTCACTTTACTGAACCATAAGGTTGATGATACCCCAATGCTTTATTTAAATAAGAATTATTTCAGTCAGGAGGAGACAAACCAGACTCCTTTAAATAACCAGCTACCTTTAAGTAACATTATTAGTAGTTTTATAAGTGTCATTAGAATCTATTTTATGGCAACACTTGGAGCTCCAGCAAGGGCTTAGCCAGCTCCTGAGGGATCAGGCAAAAAGATCTGCTCCTCTCTCAGAAAGTTTACAGTGATATCAGTGAAAATACTAAGTAATCTGCTACAGATTGGGAATTAATACACTGAAACCTGCCTTTTTCATTGCACATAATCTTCAACTCTGATGCAAGTTTCCCAGGGCTCCAAATGCAGTTATTTTCATCCATAACATTAAACAATATCTGAAACAGCATCGACTGACCACTCATGAGATCAAAACTGGGTCCAGCTTCTCACCCAGAAAGAAAGAAAATGTCTCTTTCACATTCTCCAATTAAGATTTAAAGGACTGTGAAACTGCTCAGTAACAACATCCCAACAACTGAATGAGGCCCTAATCCAAGCCTTAATTCAGGCATTTCAGGGCTGCATTGGATTATGGCCCAAAAAAGCAGCAAACAACGAATTGTTAATTTTTATTTGTTGTTTTTCCAGCTTAAAAGCATGTGCATTATGGGAGTTTAGCCTACCCCCAAATTACAGCCTGGCAGTTAGGAATATTTCCAGAGTTATGGATGTACTTTATATGCAAGGTAAGCATTAGTAAGGATAATATTTTAATTGCACCACTGCTAACTGTGGTTAGCATTAGCTACACACACAACAAACAGATCAGCACCACACTGGAAACCCTCCAATCATTATATATACATTACGATTTTACAGACAATAGGGGAAAAAAAGAAACTAAAACATGTGGCACACCTGGTCTCTGGATAATGTTGCAGACCTTTGGCTTGTGTAAATTATTCCACTGAGGTAATGGAAGCACTGTAATTTACACCAGATGAAGATCCATTCCAAGATCTGCCTCTTCCAAACAGAAATACCATGACAGTATGTCAAATGATCTGACTTGACAGTGCATTTTTTCATGCATTAGTTACCAGAGCATGACACTGCAAAGGAAAAATATACTGCAAATATTCTATGTTGAAAAATAACCCCAAAGAATCCTCTATAGACACAACCAGTTTCACTACTGCTCAGCTAAGCCTTTCAGAAAAGCGCTGGTTGGGAGCTGGCTTCAAACACAGAATCTAGAAAATCAGAAAACCCAGTCTGGTATTGGCTTTTCTGGGGGGAGGAGGGCTGGATGTGTTATTTTATAGTGTGAATTTTGCAGGGGGTGATTATTTTAAGGCAATAAGGTCAACTCCTCTCCACTGGAAGCATCATGTTCCAATCTCCCCAATTGATGTGTACTGGGAGTCCCATTTTTACATCTCCATCTACCTTGTCAATAGCCTTGGGTTAATCTAGCACCAGTAAACAACGTTACTGTATTTTCTCTTAGCCAGAAGATAGTAGCCTAGAAACATCCAGGAAAACAGAAGCAGGACTGAAATTAGATATCAAACCATCCTGTCCCCCAAAATAATAATCATACTAAATACATTATAACTTTATATTATCACAATTCAGATACAGCCTTTGACAGATGTTTAATTACTGGAAAAATTCTACCATGGGACAGTTGCTGAGAATGTAAGTTTTAAATAATATTTTCAAATAAACCAAGATGATCCTAAACTGCCAGTTTTATTCTGATCTCAGAAAGTTCAATGTAGCCTATTCCCTTGCCTATTACATAGATGGATGAAAGCAGACCGCTCCATAGGTTTTGAATCCTAGCTATGCTCGGGTAAGGTTTTGCACTCAGAGCACACAGGGAATTGTCTGCAGTGTGTACCAATGACCTTTTCCAACTGAGTCCTAATTTAGAAAAGGACCTTTTCACCTTTCCCAGTGTGTTCAACTGTGGGGCTTTGGTCAAGATCCAAAACTCCAGGCTTGTTTAATAAGAAGATTCCAGGCAGTCCAGAGCTGACCCTGACCAGTCGCACTGGAGCTCCAGCTTGCTGACGTGGATGAGGAATACTGTGCAGGGGACTGAGTAGGTCCAGATGCTGCTTCTCTCTTCAGAAAGAAAATTACAATCCATAGAAGAGCATGGCACAGCCAGCTTTGTAAGCTAGGAACTTTCATGATCTGTTGGAACATATTCACATGTACATTTTTAACTCTCACAGAGACATAGCTTGTTTCTGCTTGTATACGTTTGATAGGGCCCGAGTTGCAGGGCCTAAGAGAATACGAGAGGCTGGATGACTTCATTTCCCCCAAGCTAAGGCAGCTGGCAAACACGGGTATGGCTTGCTGCTTTTTTTGCTTTTATTGTTATGAATTGTGTGGCTAATTGATAGGTGGCCTAGAGCCTGGGACAGACCTTCTGCATGAAAGATGGAGTAAATAAATGGTGGCTCACCTTGATTTCACTGGTTCTGTGGTGATTCCTGGAACAGTAGATTGGCTTAGCATTTAAAGGTACCAGTCTAAAAGAAGGGAGCAGGCTCATTACATAGAGGCAGCCTGGATACCACTCTTGAATCACTAACTGCTCCTGGCTCCAGGCACAATCTCTTCAGGTGAAAGGGGTTTTGGCTTCCAACAAATTTTCCTAAGACCATTCCCAAGCTCTGAATTTACATTATATACTGCAGATCAGAGGAAAAATAAATAAAAACATGTGAGCCTTCTGAATTAAAAAAATTCAGTCATCATTTTCTCAGCCAAAATTTTTCTTGTGCAAGTAAGCCTGTTAGTATCTTGTTCAAATAAAGTGTTTATTACCCCAGTTACACACAAAACCTGCACAGGTGTCTCTCCCTCAAGCTATTTCAATGCCTACTGCATGAAAAGTATTTCCACTACATGCAGAATATCTAAGGTTGTTAGTTCAGTGCCAAGTTGTACAAGAATAAAATGGAGTTAAGTTCCCATTTCACAATCAGCTTGATTGTGAGAGTAAGATTCCACAGTTCAAAGCAGCAATTTTAAATTAATCATGTAGTTTACTTTCATGCTAATCTAGTAAGGATAACAAGAAAACTGGTTGTTTTTATTCAGTATGGAAACCTACTCAATATTAATTAGGACCATTAATCAATCATGCATCACCTAATTGTTTGTTCCACAAATAGGAATCAGTACATATTAAATAAACCAATTCTCCCATTTTACCACTGAAGCAATAACCTACAATGAAAAGAACTATGGAGCAAATGAGAAATTAAGAATTTGGGAATTCCCAGTTTGAGTCAATGCTGGAAGGTGACCACCAGGGACGGAGCTGAGGCACGGAGGGGTGGGTGCAAAGAAAGAGAGAGAACACAATTGTCCCTGTTCATCTCGCTTGGAGGAAGTAAAGCTGGCATATGAAATGAGGAAATTAAATGCCTTAAGTCAAATAAAAGTGAATTCCCTGCCCAAAAAGTGTTTCTCACCCTAAGACAGCTGCAGCAGCAGGGCTGTACAGTTGAATGCAAGTCCAAATGCTGCTCCACTGCCCTAAGTAAATGTTACATTGCCAAAGTGAAGTTCCCTCCATCATCCTACCCATACCCAGGAGAGAAACTGCACCTTCTGAACTCTCCTATTGCCCTGCCCTTAACCAAAGGACGAGCAGCAGGCTCACAATCAAGCCTGGATCAGGCAGAAGATGTTTACAGATACAGAGCAATTAATTTCTTGACTGACAGAACTAAAACTATCAAAGAATAAATTCATTTTGTGCTAAAATTCCTATAATTGGAAAATGAACATTATTTTAAAGGTATTAAAGAGCTCTATAAGTCCATTCCTATTGTTAAGATTATTTCTAACCAAAATATAGAAACAGTCAACCTCACAGCATATACAGATTAGATGTTTGTTCCATGACACAGAATTGAGGGAAGGCACAGCAGAGGGTATAACTAACCAGACATTTCCCATAAATAGCTATGTAATTTCAACTTAACTGCACTGTAAGCACTACAAAATCCTTCCATGAAGTATATTTTCTATGTACACCTCCTTGTTATGGTTGGATAGATTTATGTAATTATGTACCGCTTGAGGTCAATATGGAAAATAGGACTCATTCATTACTGGCAAGATCTTTCCAAAAAGAATACACCCTGAGGAGTCCAGTGATCGGGCACAGAGGCAGAAAAGCCAGCTAGTAAGGTACAAAGCTTGTGATTATTTCATTGAGAACATAATGACTCTTCAGAATATCTCAAGGGAAATAAATTAAATCCCACATGCACATCTGGTAATAAACAATGAAAGAGCAGAATAGCATCCATGTAAACCTGGTAACAGAAGCATCTTCTTCCAAAGAGCACTGCATATGAAAATGTGTAACAGTCCTTTGTAAGACATCTTCCTACTATATAATTAAACATTCCTGTTGTAAAGCAGCTCATTGTGAAACATCCGTATCCAGGATAAGGTGGTCACTGTGAATACATGAGTAGGCTGGTTACTACCTGCTGTGTGAATAAATCAGTAGGCTGATTACTGAGTGCTCTCCATCACTATCCAAAGGGAACATTCAGAATCAGCAAACAACTGGGAATAGATGCTTCAACACTATGCTTCCATCACCCTACCTGTAAGCAGTGCAACATCCTTAACACATGAAGAACTTAGGCATAATGCATTGGTATGTAGACTCTTAGAAGTTGATGCCTTTTTACTATGGTGTAGGAATACTATATTTTCAAAATAATATAGAAATAAAATCCATTTCAAAGACTATGTAATACAGTAATATTAAAATATAATTAAGGAGGCATCTTAATAGACCTCGAGAAAAATTTCTCAACAACTTTGTTTCCTGTTTTAAAGCTCTGTTAGTGCTTGAAGAACACAAAGGTTATTGCTGCCTTGAAATTGAGAATCTCACAGATCAGAAGAGCTTGTAATAATGATCCAGATATGCACTGTACAGGAGCTAAGACTATGCTTTACATAGGCTCCAAAACTTGGACCTCAAACACCTGGAAGTCCTGGTATTTTCTTCTTTAATTTCTAATGAACATAGGCAACACGCTACACTGAGTGGAAAACTTTCCTACACAACCAAAAACTAAGTAATTTCAGCAAATTTATGGACTATTCACAGGTTATAGAAGCAGAGGATTCAACCATTATAAATCGGGGGAATATTCCTTAATCAAAAATTAAAGTCAGTTTGGATAAAAGGCAGTTGTAATATGTTAAGTGTTTTCTACTCTCTCTTCTGTTGTTATTATACAATATTCTTATACAGCTTAACATATGTAACAGCCTATTCAAAGCTTCACTAAATCTTTTCTTTTTACTAGATAAGGGATGTTCATACTCAGACCAAAGAGTGCATGTAAGGATCATAGAATAGTTAGGGTTGGAAAGGACCTTAAGATCATCCAGTTCCAACC
>JBAFWW010050107.1:32691-46029 GCA_036873685.1 Agapornis canus
CGTCCCGGCTGCCCCGGCCCCCAACCGCGCCCCCCAGCCCAGCTCCCAAAGCCTGCCTCGGCAGAGCCCCGGCTCCCAAAGCCTCCCCTCTGCCTCCGGTCAGAAGCACAACGCACAAACCTCTCTGCCCCCTGCTCAGTATGTAAAAGTCTTGTCACTCCTGTACCGCATAGGTTTTCCATTTCACCTACTATCCAGATCGCACATGAAGCACATTGTGCGCTAAGAGTGGGAATTGTTGGCGGGTTGGCTTGTTTTTTGGATAGGGGAGTGAAACTCACCACCGTCGTATTCTTCCTCTTCTTGTGCTTTTATGGTTACAAATCGGCCTAATAAAGCAGCCAGGATGAAAAAAGTTCTCGTTTGTACCCAGACTGCCATCATGCCTTGGTATCAGGCATGTATCCTCCTGGGCAGTAAAAAGTGGAGAAACGTAGGGTTATTTTAGCACCATGAAGCCAGCGGGGAAGTCTTCCTGCCGTTCAGCATCAGTTCCAGGACAAAGTCTGCGAGCACTCTTTTTCAGCACCAGCTCCAGCGCAGTCTGCAAACACTCCTTTCAGGGGATGCAGCTTTAAATAGGAAGAATGCTGCTTCCACTCCTCTTCCTGCCCCTTTTCAGCCCGTTCAGGCTCCTAACCATCCACTCCCTGACAAGCAGCAGCCTGATTGATGGTAAAGAACCGAATCAGAGCTGACTTCGCTCTTCCTTGAACTTTTCTCTTTACACTTGCAGGGTACTTTCCTGCTGCTGCTGCTGCTGCTGCTGCTGTGTAGTGCATGTGCTGTGTCAGGACCACTTAGTAAGAAAGCAAAAGCATTGTTCCATAAGAAGCTGTCAGGAAGCGAAAGCTTGGCTTTTAACATACCCAGTCCACACCTCCTGGGAAGGGAGGGTATCACCCATTTGGAGCCGGCTGCCTTATTAGGAATGTGATCCCTTCCAGCTTGCCAAGCGGAGGATTTCCTCCTCTGTTGTGATAAGTGCCCCCTGCCTCGATATAACTGCATTAGCAAACGGCTCTCCAGTCCCTCGAGAGGGGCTGCAGAGCTACCCAGACAGTTTGCTTCAGGAACCTGTGGATAACCTTCTCTACCTTCCAAAGGAAAGGGTTGACTCGGACCAATTCTTTCCTGAATACACTTCCCTTAGATGCTTAGTGTGCTCAGTGTTAACTGTTCTGCCTGTTGGGAAGACTATTGCAAATCTGTGGAAGATGCTCTACACTTCTAACACCAGAATGACAATCTAAACTATCCAATTATCTGCTTTTCTCCGAGGGTCTCTGCCCTTGTTCCCTGAAAACTGGAAACCTACCTAGGGCCCAGCCTATCATTTAGCCCTTAACAGTGTTCCTTAATTAGAATTCTAGTGTTGGTACTAAGTTGATCTCTCTTTTGTGGGTCATTTGCAACTGAGATCAGGATGCTAGCCTTTTTTTTCTTTCCATGATGTTTATGGCCTGCAGAAAGGAAACTCAATCACTAATCTCCATATCTGCTAAAGAATAGGATTGCCTATACCTGCTGCAGGGAAATACAGATTCATCTGCTGGAAGGTTTACTAAGGCACAGCCATTTCAGCTTGAAAACAGTCCATTCAAAGTGGATATGTTGAGAAGTAAACCTCTTTACCTGGATTTAGGCACATTGGAAACAGTTATCTCAGCACGGTTTAGCACTTGTCAGTGATGCAAAATGCTAAAGCCTGTGAAGTTTTTTTCTGTCTCTTCAAAAGAGTAGCATGCGCAGAAGAAAGGTAACCCCGAAAATGCACTGCAGTGCTAAACCAGGGCTACCTTGATAGCAAAACCAAAGATTAATGTAAAACTATGCTGAAAAAGAACCAGAATTCCCTGCTCTCTTGCACCATGCAGTCTTTCCTCAGCAATCTTAAGCTCATACAGGGTTTCATTGCAGGAGTGTAGTACTCAGCATTCCCTGTTGCTTGAGAGTGGTAACCCTTTGAAAGAGAAATGTTGAAGCCACTACAAATGAGAAGCAATCATAATCATTGGTAAACATCACTGGAGAAACTCAGAACAGGAAATCAAAAGTTAATATTTGTTAACCTGCCCACTCATAGCTGAATTTCTGTTTTGACAGATTCATGAGTACTTGCACTGGTTTGCTAGTCTCCAAAGTCTTATGTTTTAGATGTCATACTTCAGCAGAACCCCTGGATAGGTGATGTTATGTGATGCTGGCTAGAAACATCAGGTGCTTTAGATGATACATCTAGTTTAGAACCGGATCTGACATTTGCAATGTTCCATGTGCTCGTTAGTTATGAGAGAGCAACAAACAAGAAAGCTTACAGCCATAATCCAGCGCACTGCCATTGCTAGATCATCATATGAAACTATACTAAACAAAATCACTGCATACATTAGAAAAGAAAAATGACATATTTTAAAAAACCACACTACTCAAGGTTTCTCACAGTGGGAGGTAACCTGTCACAGTAATATGTACAGAAATCAGTTATTTAAGAGGAGATTGGATGAGATTATGGACAGTGTTCTGAAATGTCTCCTCTCCTCCTTGATGAAGAACCATTACAACAGGTACATAGGTTGTTTCTGAACTATATGCTACTATCTGAGAGAATTTATGTGAAACTTCTTACAGGAAAGTTGACAACTGCTCAGAGAACTCACAGCTGAAAGTCCTCTATGAAGCCTTGAGGAAGCTACAGTGAAACCACAGGGAATTCAGACTACCACAGAATCATAGGAATGGCCACACACTGGTAAAACTTGCCTTTATAGTTGCTAACTTTGTCCTCAAAATTAGATAGGAAGTGCTGATATTTATTTTCCCACATCTTATGTCTGCAGCAGGTTGATAAATTCTTACTGTATTCACAGCTAGAATGACCCTTACAATCATCATTTCTTACAGCTTCCAAGACAAACATCAGAACAAAAACAGTATAGAATTATGGTGACATATTTTTTCTCCAAACAGCTCTTTGAGCTTTACCATTTTCAATGGAACTTCTGCTCTGAGGACTCAGATTTTCAAAGGTACCTTCTGCCATTTCAAGCCTAGTCTCTCCTTTGGAGAGATTCCTACAGCTCTGTTTAAAAGTTGCCTTTCAAATCTATTTCTGCCTTGGCCTCACCAACAAGGTATGCCATATAACTAAACCAGATGCACAACAGAATAGAAAAGGATGTTACACTGCTTAGTGAAGCCATCTCTTTATGCCTCCTTATAAATACTTTTTTTCATTGTGGATCTACATTTAAAGATGTTTTCAATCTTATTGCAAGCATCATAAGTAGTCATTGAGTCCATCATTTTTCATTTAAATGAATTTACTTCTAGGCCTAAGCTATTTGATAGCATCACATTGGATACGAGTGATACAAATTCTTTAGTTAGTACCACTGGAAACAGAGGCAGACTAAACAATTAAGAGTGGGCAGATAAATAATTCCAAGTATGCTCACTGTCACCTCCCCCCTCCTCCT
Organism: Agapornis canus; assembly: GCA_036873685.1. Classification (NCBI taxonomy): domain Eukaryota; kingdom Metazoa; phylum Chordata; class Aves; order Psittaciformes; family Psittacidae; genus Agapornis; species Agapornis canus. The sequence continues at coordinate 36,171 of JBAFWW010050107.1, forward strand.
CTCAACAAGAGAGAAACCAACATTGCATAGAATACTACTATATATTTATGCAGCAAATTTTCTCCACTTTTGCCATAGATTTTAGGATTCCATAAGAACAGAGGAATGTGGAACATAGCAAACTAGCCTAAGGTCATACATTCAGTAGAGGTAAAGCCAGATAAAGACTTTTTGGAGCTCATTTCTCTTCTGTGCCAAGGAAAACTTATACAAGCTAAAAATTCCTTGGGAGGAGAATCCAGGGCTGTGACATCTGCAGTCAATGCACCTTCAATCTACAATTGTTATACATTATGCTTAGATTATGTAACAAACCCAGATTTAGTAGGAGCAGTAGGACCAACTACTGTCCTCTTTGTCTATTACATCTCAGTAGAGCAATAGATCTGGAAATGCAGAACACAAAACCAGTCTCTTTATACCAGCAGGAGATACTTTGAAAGTGGGACAGTCACAGCTACCAGTTTGTGACTGATTTCTGACTCACAGGAGATGAAAAAGTGATATGACAAAAAGAACACTTTCTAATAGAATCATAGAATAGTTTGGGTTAGAAGTGACCTTTAAAAGTCATCTCATCCAACCTAAGCCCCTCCCTTCAGTAAAACAGGGCCATCTTCAACTACATCAGGTTGCTCACAGGACAATCCAACCTGACCTTGAATATTTCCAGGGATGGGGCATCTACCAAGTGTTTCACCACCCTCACTGTAAAGCATTTCTTCCTTCTACCTAGTATGGATCTCCCCTCTTTTAGTTTAAAACCATTACCACTTCTCCTATCACCACAGGCCCTGCTAAAAAGTCTTTTTTACAAGACTTCTTTAAGTACTGAAAGGCCACAAAAAGGTTTCCCTGGAGCCTTCTCTTCTCCAGGCTGAACAACCCCAACTCTCTCAGCCTCTCCTCATAGGGTAAGTATTTCATGCTTCACACTGAATCAATCAGATGCTTTCAAGTTTGAAAGTTCTTTTTATCAAATGAAGGGAAAGAACAAAACAAAAGCAAGATCTTCACACAAAAGCCGTGTGTGCTCCTTTATGATATTCTCTAAAAACTCTTCATGAAACAACAGCTGTCCCCAAAGCTAGGGCACTCCAAGAAATGTGAAGCTACAGTACTTTGAAAACAACTAATATCCAGTCTGTTGCTATCAATTCCTATATTTTAGCCAATAGGTAGGGACTGTATGTTACCTGGCCTAAAAATCATGTGTGAAGTTCAAAGTTATTCAGAAGTCAAAGAGTAATAGATAAAGCTAGGGAACACTACTGGGGACTCAGAAATATATTTAAATATAATTCACAGGCTTACACCTTCCATTACAGGCCAGAAAACCCAAAGAATTACTAGACAAGGATGCTTCAGAGCATGCATACATATGAGTAATTAAAATTCCTATATCCATGAGGGTCTCTTTTCAATAGAGTTTAGTGACCTTTCACATTATTACATACAGTGTGACAGTGATCCTGTTTTGAATTAGCATGCACCAGGCTGACAAAAATATGCCTTCATATACATGACCACACTATCTGCTACAAGTAAGATCCTGGACTGGTCTTTCAGCATCAATAGGAAGTCAGTGGGATCACAGAAACTAAGAAGAATCTGTACTTGAATTCAAAAAGTATCTGTTCAAAACCAAGCAAGATTTTTAAAAGCAATGCTGTTTCACCAGAATGAGTTTAAGTCATTCTGAGAGTTGCTATCAAATTTTACACAGGCAGTTCAATCCATGGTAGGTGCTGTTTGAAATTTCTACCTTGTACAAGTTCTTCAATCACACAGTTTTAAAAAGTAATAGTAAAAAAGCAGCAAACTGGCATATCACATTTTTTAGTCACAAGAATATAGTCTACATAAAATGTTTTATTTCTTAGAATGGAACACCAAAATGAACACAACTGAAATCATATATGAGAGAAAAATACTTATTTTCCTTTGAAGTGTGTTCACTGTGCACTTTTAAGACCCTTTACTGCATATCAGTTTTCTTGTTTTATACAGGTTTTTCATGTAGTAAAAGGACAGAAAATTCTGTTATGTAAAAAAAGAAAATTTAATAGGAAACTCAGAAATTGGCAAGAATATAAACAGAAGACTGTGATACTACTTTTAAATCAGATCTTTACATTGACTGTATTCCAAACCGCATCACTTCAAAATCCTAATCTGCTGAGAAATCCACCAAAAATCTAGTATCAGCTAGAAATATTAACAGTGATACATTGCTAGTATTATATATTACAGTAACAGTGCAAATGTTACTGCCCTTTTGCAGGAGAATTTTGCCATCAACTTTTGGGTAGGAAGGTTGAATAAATGAATTTAAATCAAGTCCCTAACAAGAAGAGAGAGGAACTGTATTTTTCTTGTTTACATTCAAGCTCTGAAATGTTGTTTCAGTCAGTTTTAATCTGGGGAAGCCGGATAATACTTTGCTTTCAAATTGTTAGTGTGGGGTCTTGGATTCTGTCAGTCACCATAAATCCGCTTTGGCTATGAACAATTCCAAACCCAGTAAGCCTAGTAAAGTTATTAGCACTGGCAGCCTTCCCTCCAGAATGCCCCAATTAAACTAAGCTCAACATTAGTCTAATCAAAAAATCAAGAATAATTAGGGAAATTCTTGCATGACTTCTGTAAGTTGTAATTATTCTTTACATAGAACAGGAAAAACAGCATCATTATTACATTGTTTATAACAAATTCATTGCCAAGCTAGTTTTTGTCTATCTAAGAACTTAAACTGATTAAGTGAAAACATAGAAGGGCCACAGCAAGCTACCCACTTAAATGGCAAGGACAAATGCTAATCTGTAATTCAAATAGACCTCAACAGATGACAGGCCTCCACTATCATTTTTTATATATTATATTTGTTTCATATTACATTCATTTACCTCAAGACCCTAAGATAGTCTGTACTTTTTTCATTAACTGAAGGTCCATGCAAAACTAAAGTCCTATGCAACAAGCAGATTCACATCTCCAGTCGTTTTTCTGAGACAAGGAATCAGTGAAATCAAGGGGACTCTAAACAAGGAATTTAGTTGAAAGTTCCTTTCCAGCCCTCTTCAGGAATGGATTTGTTAAAAGCACTGTTGAGGCTCAGGGTTACTTAATCACCACCTCGAAGCTTTATTCACAGTTTTAAAAGCATACTGCAGTGATTGTTTCATACTCATTTCACTGGTACTCCGTTATTTAAACATCTCTGTCTAAGACTATATAGAATTATTTGTCTTATTGTCACAGATGTCAGAGCACTTGAATGGCGCTTTAATATGCTCAGTGCAGCCCCAGGCATAAAATCATCTTGTCCTAGTGTAACAGATCTTGTCATTGGGAAACAAAATCACATATTATCTGTCATTTAGAATTTAAACTGTGTTAAGTAATGGCATGATTAAAATCTTGCATGCTTATCCATTGTTGTTGAAGATTTTTGTCTGTTGCTGTTACTTACGTGGCTGCAATTACTGCAGGTTTCACACAATCAAACATACTATAGCGTAAGGAGCATTAATGGCCCCACTGAGAGACCAGTAAGATAATGTGGAGATCAATTAAACTTTTACCGCCCATTTTCTTAATAAAAGACCCATGCAGATGGAACTCTAGTATTTATTTGCAAGCTAAGGACCCAAGAGTATGGGTCCTAAACTATCAGAAGCAAAATAGCTGTATTATCACAACCTGCTGCTTGGATCTATGTTCAGCTCTTCTGGCTGCATAATCATTTCAGTTTGGGTAAGAAAAGAGCACATGGTTTCTATTATTGATCTAATGGACTAACATCAGATGGAAATAAGTCTACATAATATTTGACCAAAGCATTGTAAATACACTGGCCGATTTGTTTTCTTTTCCTATCATCACACTTTAAAACAAACAAACAAACAAAAACATAACTGCAAGTGTGACAAGACACTGGAATGGGTTGCCCAGGGAGGCTGTGAGTGCTCCATCCCTGGCAATGTTCAAGGCCAGGTTGGATGAAGCCTTGGGTGACATGGTTTAGTGTGAGGTGTCCCTGCTTCTGGCAGGGGGGTTGGACCTAGATGGTCTTCAGGTCCTTTCCAACCCTAACTCTTCTATGATTCTATGACAAGTATGTTGTTTGGAGGTAGAAGACCAAATACAGGGAAGAACATCAATGGAGTATATGTAGGTTAAAGTTTGTATATTTGTAGGTAAAACCCTAAGATATAGAATTGACATAAGGACTCAGTAAACTGAATTACCAAGGCAATATGAGAAAAGTCTGTTCCTTATGTCAATGTTAGTATTGCTTGCACTATTCTGCAAATCTCACAGTAAGGACGTCTATTCCTTATTCACAGACTATGTGAATGAAATGCTATCATCTGTCTATATAATAGACAGCCCTGAAATCTGTTCTGAACTTTGTGGAAAAAGGAAATCCCAGTGTGGGTAGAATCTAAACAGAACAACAACAAATTGTTTTGCGTCCCCTGTGTCTTTAAACTCTGAGACTTTGCAAAAATGGATCTATCTATAAATGTATTACCAATAGCACATACTTGCCTGTATTTGCATTTTTAATAACATGGAGATTGGACTAAGAGCTATGATATGTCAGCTTGAGAAAACACACAGGAAAACCCAACTGAATGGGTCAGTTCACAGCAGAAACTGGTGAGAGGTGATGAGAAAAATAGAAGTCACTGGTGTGGGGATAGCAGTGTTCAGGTTTTACTGATACTAGCCTATCACTAATGCTAATAACGTGGAAAACACTGAGGTCTGAGTTGGTTTAAGGACATCATTCAGCAGCACAGCAGTATGCCTAGGGTGCTAGATGTAGAATCTACATTAGCTTGGATAAAAAGAGATTAAAGTCACCAGTCACCAAGTAAGATGGATGATGGCACTTCCATGTAGCAGTGGTGGAGATGTCTGGTTTGAATTTCATTTGCAGAAGAGAGATCTGAAAATATAGTGTGTAAAGTGCTAGATGTCCTGGCAGCAGTCAGTTACTGTAAGTACTGTTCTTGGACTCCAGAGCAGCCTCATAAAAGCTAACATAATAACTAAAAAATACAGGGGCTGTGAGTTCAAAAGGACTTGGTGAACCCAGAGAATTATATTAGAAGAAGTAAGTATCAGGCCTAATGTGAAGAAATGGCTCTATTATGTGCCATTGCCACAGAAAGAACTGAAATCCTTGCTTGGAGTGATACAGATATGACCTGCAGCTGAAATCTGGTTTATACCTATAGAAACCAGCGAGCCTTTTCAAGCACTGGAGATGTGGATAAACAGATGCATAGCAAGCTAGAGAAGATACTGCTTGAAGAAAGAAGTAAAAAGCTCATATGTAGTATTGAAAACAAGGATATATTGCATAAAGCATGTTGTTCCTGAGCAACAGTTGGAACAATAGTCACACTGTAAGATGCCTCAGTGGTTTATCGATCAAAAGCACTAACAACAACACAGGTAGAAGTGCATTTTGAGAGAGGAATTATTTACCATTTGCTTCTGCACATCAGAGGTTACATCAATAGGTAGATAAGGGAACATGGTGACAACTGATACAGACCCCAGATCCCTAGAGAGTATGCTTTGACAAACTACTGGCTTTTGCTTTCTCCTGTCTTTGGCACATAAATTGACAAACATGAGACTTGAGGTTAAAATAAATGTTTAAGAGAAATTTTTATAGCTGATCTGCCCTTGTTCATTGTCACAGGACTTGATGCAAAAGCAGAGGAAACCTAAGGAGTACAGAGAATAGAAAAGATGATTTTACTAGTGCCTGAAAATTGTCTGGCAGATGGACTGAGAAAAAGAGGTCAATGATACTCTGTGGCCTTTTTTAAAAAGCAGGAAAACCAGTCTGTGTTGCTACAGAATCTCAGCAAATTCCATGTCAGGCTTTCAACATGAAAATATTAAATCCCAAACAATTTCTAAAAAGCTTTTAAAGATGCTGCAGAGGGGGAACTAAAAATAAAATTAAGAAAAAAGAAAGACAAATATCTGCATGTATTTTTAACGTGATTCGGGAAGAAAACCTCGGTGTGGTATGACAAAAAATTTGGGTGCAACAAAAATAAATGGCTGTCAAGTGTTTGAGTTGACAAATTCCAGAGACTGACCTGCAAGAAGTTTGTGGTACTTTACAGCTGCAGAAAGCAAGGTCTAGAAGAATGTGCAGAGGAGACAACTGTGTGCTGAGAGCTGATTTTTATAGTTTTTCTTCAGTATTATCCAGTTAGGGAACCATTAGGGAGAAATCTTGCTGTGGAACTATTTGATAGTAGATACTTATTTTGGATTGAGCCTCAACATCAATATTCTGAGGGTTTTGATGATTTGCAATGTGCATGCCAGGCTTTGTTCTTTAGGGCATTGGCAGTAGCTGGTGGACGCTGGCCATATGGTCCATAGCCAGCTCAGCAGATTTCTGCCACTCCTGCCCTCCTCACTGAAGATGCCAGCAAGTAGACTGCGTGCTGAGGAGAATCATAAAATACCAGGTTGGAAGGGACGTCAAGGGTCATCTGCTCCAACCTTTTTTGTCAAAGCATGACCTAGACTAAAATGTCCCATCACCCTATCCAGGTGAATCTTAAAAGTATCCAGTGTTGGGGAATCTACCATTGGAGATTCCCATGGCTGATTGTTTTCATTGTAAAAAATTTTACACTTTTGTCCAGTTGGAATATCCCTAGGAATAATTTGTGCCCACCGCCCCTTGTCTTTTCTGTGTGACTCCTTGTAAAAAGGGTTTCTCAGTCTTTTTTGTAGCCACCCTTTAGATACCAGACCAGGGTGATAAGGTCTCTCCTGAGCCTTCTTTTCTCTAGGCTGAACACATCCAGCTCTCTCAGCCTTTCCTCACATGGCTTCCCAGCCCTTTGATCATCTCTGTGGTCCTTCTCTGACCCCCTTCCAGCCTGCCCACATCTCTTTTTGTAGTGAGGACCAAAGCTGAACACAATATTCCAGGTGTGGCCCCAAAAGCATCAAGTACAGTGAAGACAGTGGAAGAGAGAGAGTGGTGCTAGTTTGAGCCTGGCTGCAATCTTGGGCTGCTCTCTCCCTTTCTTCCTGCCCCTTCGCCACCAATTACAAAGTATAGCTGTGACATATGTAAATCCAGCCACAGAAAAGGAAAGGTCATGGAAAGCTTTGGAATTAATGTGAATATGCGCACATGCTCTGTGGCCTGGCACATGATTTTGTGCCTTGCTGCTACATGAGGCTGCCTATCATTGACTAGCCAGAGATAAGCAGTTACTAAGGGAATGAATATGCTGGAGACCTTTATCTAGGTCTATTAAGCTACCAAATGCAGCAGTGTAATTGGAGGCTTTGCCTGGCCAGATGTTAGAAGCAGAAGGCTGCCTGTAACAAGAGATCTGAGGAGATTGGGGTTAACTAAACAGGGATTTTATTGACAAACCTTTTAAAATGCTTCATGACTTCAGCAATTAAACATAGAACCTGCCCTGAGAAGAGCAGGTCTCCTCTGTCTCCCACAATTGCTGATACTTCTTCAATACAATCCTGGGCAGAAGAGAGAGAGAAATTATGTCCTGTGTTGTTTTATAGTGTTGACATGATTCTCTACCCTGCAAGACCAAGAATGAATTGTCAGCCTGCTTCTTGATAGTTCAGTCACAGCATCCTCTCAAATGTCCTATTTTGAATATTGTTGCATCCCTGGAAGAATATACATTTCTCTAATGAACTTCTGTGCATGTAACTGTAAAAAGGGAAAAAATATCTTTGCAGAAAGTTATATAGGCATATCCAGATAGATTTATTTTGCAAATAGATATGGTCATCTGTCCCTGGTGTTCTTGAGTTTTGCTTATTTTGTCCACTTACAAGTGGAATGTTGGATAGCCTCAAATCAAAGCTATAGCTTTGAACTGTCTGCAAATCAGAATTTCCAGCCTTTGTTAAAAAATCTGAGATTTTGATATTTGGGTTAGTCCTAGCTGGAAAATCTTATTTTTTATCTGAATATATATATATATATATATATATATATATATATATATACACACTTTTGGCCCTCTTGCTCTACAGCTGTAATAGATAATGTACACTAAGAGATGATGTACACTGTTCCACTCCATGAGTTTACAATTTGATCTTTAGATAAAGTGTTTCTTACTGAAAATTTCAGTTAAATCACTATATATATATATATATATATATATATATATATATATATATGTATATTTTCTATATAGAAAAAATATTTTCTGGTTAAAAACCAGGCTGCCATAGAAGTGGCTAAATCTTTCACATGGAGAATATTTTGCTTCATGCTGTCAATAGAGCTAGGCAAAACTGCAGTGTAAATATGTCTTTTGCTCAGCACCCCTGGAGGCAGGGACATTCAAGAGTAGATATTCCAATACCAGTCATTTTTCTTTTCCAGGGAGTCTGTAAGTGCTTGTCGAGCTCTAATTGCTGTGAATAGCTCTGCTATCATTTCCTTTCTACTTACTTCTGTTCTTGCACCTCTGAGCTTGCCTGTCTGGTTTTGCTTTTAGGGCATCGCTTGACCCAGATAGGAAATGAGCTGGGATCATTGTGAAGCATTTAAAATAATTGGGTATCAACAGCTGGCTTTATGGGAAGTTAACAATGTAAATCCAGAGAGTCTTTATGATTTCAGTGGGTATTTTTCCTAGCATATAAAGTGTATCCAAGTAATTTTGGCTGGGAAATAGTTTCCCAACTTATTTCTGTAATAATACCTTAGAGTTTTTCATTAGAGTGAAAATCTCTAGCAGGTCTAAAGGGGAAAATTACCTTCACTGTTTCCAGACACCCAATATGTTTTCCCTTTGCTTGAATTTATGAGTCTTGGCAAAGATAATTCGCAATATGATCGTGTTTCAGGGTAGAGGTTTCTTGCGCTGAATCCCAAACAAATGTGTAACTGTTCACAAGGCTCCTATGTGTCTTTGGTGATGTACACATATGGGACATGGCTCTCCAAGATCGTACCAATCTGTTTTTGCCTCCAGTGAATTTATTCACTGCATAGTGTATTGAAACAGTTTTTTGAAGTACTGTTTACTTCCTGACTCTTTTCAAGGTTATTACAGCATAAATCGCAGTCCTAGACAAAAAGAGAAAGAGTCAAATCTTTGACTCTTAAAGGCAATTATTTTGCTTGTATTACTTTCTAAGTAGGTTCAAACATACCTGTTCATTAAAGAACTTTTCTGAAAGACAAAAGCTTGAATCATGTGATTTGGCAAGACAGAATTCCCCTCAGATTTAAGCATTGGAGTGGGACAGAATGGCTATTTCCATCCTGCAAAATTAGGTTCATTATTTTGACATCTTGTTTTCTGCTAGAACTACTTTTTTTGTTTTACTTCGAAATGTTGTAAATATCTCTTTTTAAACTGAATTTACTTTCCTCCTGTTTTGCTGCAATGCCTTCAGAGAGGCATCATCTTTTTGCCTTGCATTCCCCTGCTGCCCAGCTACCCATGGCACATATGGAACACCAGGTTACACTTCATCCTCTGAAAGGCTCTCTCTGGAGGAGAAGCAACCCCGGGCTCTACCTGGTATGAAAGATAGAGAAGGTGGAGGTGCTCAGCAGGTGAACTACGTAGCTCTTCGTGATCTTAAGCACACCATGCTTGAGCATACAAACAAAAAGTGCCTACCTCATAGTAGTAAGGGGTGTGTGAGTACACGTGTGTACATTAAATATGTGTAAGTTGTCCCCAGAAAAGAAACACTTTCTGTTATCCTAAAGGAAATCTGTTTGGTTTTCTTTGTTTGTTTTTTTTTTTTGGGGGGGGGGGGGGGGGGGGGTGGTTTTTTTTTTTTTTTTTTTTGG
>JBAFWW010050108.1:0-15628 GCA_036873685.1 Agapornis canus
CCCCCTGCCATAAGCAGGGACACCTCACACTAAACCATGCCACACAAGGCTTTGTTTAGGAACCTGTGTACCATTTTCAGTAGTGGTTTAGGCACGACAAGGAACATTTTCACAACCAGCTTCATATCCAGTATTCCAGTATTATCAGAAAAGTTTAAGCATTTAAATACCTTTTATCTTGTCCTGAGGTGTCAACAAAAGCCAGGTTTTCTACAATGTCTTGAAAATACAACTTAAGTTTGATTAAGCTCTTAAAACTAATAGAATATTTATAACTTACTCCTGAAGCTATACCAAAATGGCCATAAACATTATAGTTTTCTAATTCATTTATCTGTGCAAAAATATTTTCCATTTCCTTGGAAGAATGAAAACACAGGAAGAAAGTTTCAAAGCAACTCCCACAAGGAACATCCCTAAGGTCTCATTTAATTCACAATTTTAGGTTTCTAAGCTTCCAAAGCATTTTTCAGTTGATGTTAACTTTAGCTTCAGGGTGTTGTTTCAAAATGAAATCTCAAAACATGTCATTAGAAAACAAAGCCAAAACACTTGGATTTATTTTTCTTCCTTTTCCAGAACAGTTCGTCAAGCTGATGTGAATTCACAAACATTTTCAGCCAACCTAAAGCACAATTTCTGGCAAATAAATAATTTGCCTAAAAAAAAAAAAAGGAAGTAATTGTCCTCTTCTAAGAATAAGGATGAAACTCATCTGTGATTTAAAGTCTTCAGACTGAACAGTGATGGAGTATTTGCCCTGATGATAGAAAAAGAGAAATAAATTTTGCTTATTACTTTATACATACATTGATACATATCTCAAGTTTATATACACCCACATACACACACGTCCCTTTCCCTCCAACATGAATGTTTTCAACACAGAAAAAGTAAAGAGAAGAGATTGAGTGCTGATTAGAACAAAAGTCGCACTGTACCTTACAGATTTCAGCATGTCTCATTAAAACTGGGCTTGAAATATACATATCCTTTAATAAATAAAGCTTAAGGTACATAAACACTGCAGCGGATATAAATTATTTTAACCAAAGTATGTAGGGAAAAAAAATGACTGGAACACCACGATCCAGGGCATTTTACAGTAAATTGGACTTCATCAGCGGTTTTGCATTTTTATTTGATTTTGGAGTTCCTCCACTAAAGCTGTAAGTTTTGTAGAGTTTATTTCACACCTTGTAATTTAAAACGTTACACTCCATCGAAATTCCTCTCAGAAAAAGGACCTGAGTAATTAATGTCTTTGGGCTCAACATTCATTATATCCCACTAGTGTGAAAATTCATAAAAATAAGACATGGGATTAGGAGCTTAACAGCCTCACACATTTGCAGAGCTGCTGCATTGGCAAATATTTCTCTGCTGTGTCGGAGTGGAGCACAATCCTGGCTGCTTTCATTTGTTTCGTTGGATCATCCAAGTCATTAGAGAGTGCCTGAAAAGTAACCTCATGTCTCATGCTCTTATTTTTTCTTGGAAGCAGATAAATGAAAGGAGTTTGGGCCATTTCTTCCCATGATCTTCTATTTCCTTCATTTGGTAGGATGTGCTTTGCCTCCTCATAGAGACAATGGGAATTTTGGCCACTTGCAGCAAGGGGACTCCAGATGCCCTTGGAAGGAAGCAGGACCTGGGCTTTGATTACTGAGAGCTGAATTGCTTCCTTTATGAAAATGCCCTGGGTTCTCCTCCCTGGTTCCAAGGAGGTGGAACAGCTCCGGGTTGAATCACAGACTCCGTTTTGCCGTTGGCAGATTCATAGATACAGTGGGTGAATTTGTGCAATGAACAGTAACTTTGACCAGAGTTTAATTTTGGAGGGACATAAACCATTCACAAAGTTGGGCTGAATTTGACAAGCACATTTTGCCAAAAAAACAAACAAACCCAACAAGCCTAATACAGGAGGCTCTTTTTAAAACTTCAAAACATTTCATTCCAAAGTGTTTTCAGAGCAAAGAGGTTGACTTCATGTAGGTGTTTCTGAAATGAGCCCTTTGGAGGTTTTATTGAAAAGTCTGACTTTTGGAAAAAAATGGAATTAAACTGTAAACCGGAACATTGTGTTTCAGATCAAACACCATGTCCTAGCTTGCCCAATATTTCTGGTTTATCTTTTTTTTATGGTTTTTTATATCTTTTTCCCTCTTCTTAAGACTCTCTTGGTTCAAACCAAACAGAATTGCTTCATTCCTTGGTCGCCGCCTCTCTCAGGTATCTAAATCTGACCACAGTACAAAGCATCCTTTATTCACCCAGGTGCAATCATTCACCTCAGGACATGGCTGGCTAGAAACAACAAGGAGTAGATCAGTACAGCAATTCCTGCAGATCTGACTACCCAATTTCCTTCTAAACTGGGCAATTCCTATAGTGCTGAAGTCACTCATCACAACTCCCTCTATAGCCGATGGTGAGAAATTCCAGCCCAAGATCCTTAGGACAAACCATACTCCAAATATGCCACTTGATTTTAGAGGGAAACAAGCTGTCCAGTTTGGACTCAGAGATACTTTAAGTGAGGGGATGTGAAGTCCGCCACAGACCTACTCTTGGGCAGAAAGTACCACTGGAAATTGCTGTTTTCGTTACTGCACGTGGCTGTAGAAAGGAAAACCATTTCCAAGATAGATCAGCTATTCCATCTGCCCTGGAAATTAATATGTCAGCAGCAGCTGGGAAAAGTGCATCAGCATTCAAGTACTTTGCTGCCTTCTGATGTTTAGGGTCACATTTGCATCACCTTTCTGCCAAGTGCTTTTTGGCTGTAAGATGGTGCACAGTCACCAATCCAGGGAAGTTAAGCTTTTCAGGAAGTTCTCTAAAGAAAAGCATACCAGAAAAAAAAGGCTTATTTTATTTTGCTCTGCACATTTTTAAGCAATATAACTAATATAACTGGTTTAGCATCCTAAATGAAGTTTGCACATTTCACCCCATGAACAGTGCTTCTAAGTTCAGAAGAAGCTAGCACACTCTTAAAAAATTAAGTAATTTACACATCTTCTTTGTGCTTAATGAAAGAAAATTCTACCTTCAAGCTTGACTCGGATGCTGTGTTTCAGCCTCCCTTTTCTCTCCAGCCTAGAAAGCTGTTCTGCACTCAGAGCAGCCCACCTTTGCAGTGAAAGGATGAGGAGATTCTAAGGAAACATCTGGGCTTCTCAGATGGGTAAAAACTGGGAGATCTCTTAGCAAAGTTATTCTTTAGTTTGATCAAAAAATCTGTCATCACATACTCTGGCTGGTGAAGAGGTGATAAAATCATTCAGTTTTAGGACATGGAGTGGTTCTCAAATTTAAATCAGATGGAAAGAGAGACAACATGTTTTCAAAAGTAGTTAGGCTCTCAGCTAGAATTATGACTCGTATCATTTTCTTGTAGTTGCAAATTGAGCGTGTTTCTGAGTTTGAATATAGCAGCAAATAAGCACCCCATCATACTTTTCTTGTGAACTTATCTTACATCATAGCCCTGTGCCCTCACGAGGACAGCAACCGTGAAACACGGTGCTGTTGTCCATGCGAGCAAGCAGTGATCCAGTTCTTTGCTTGCTCTGAGGATACCTACATGAGTTGATGCACAAGCATGAGGATGAGTCACAGATGGCTCGATTAGTGTTGGAAACTCAGTGCAGATCTGAGCAACTTTTGGATGCTTCCCACCATGCATATTTCACTCCCTATCTCACTGCAGAGCCTGCTGTGCAAATGCTTTAAAGGGTAACACAGGAAGAGTTGTGCGTTGGGAACTGGAAAAAACATTCTCTTCAAACACAGTTAATGGGGCAAGAATACCCAAGTTTAAAATGCAGCAGTGTAGTTTCCAGTTAGACCTTGGAGTAACCTTCTACTGGTGGCAGATAGATTCTCCACCACTGCAGGGTGCAGAAACCATTGGACAATTTTCTGTCAGTACAGACAGGGTGGACTAGATTGCAGCTATGAGTTACAGGACATTCTGTGATCCTTTTCCCTCCTGTCACTTCAGGACAGGTCAGCCCACCTGCAGTTTAGTCTTGCTCGGAAGTTGCACCCTGAAAAGACACAGTCTACAGGTCAAGTCTGCAAGTCAAGAAGCTACTAAAGAAGCAATCTAAGAAATAACTCTAACCTTTCAGCAGGTGCAGAGCTCACATTTCTTCAAGGAAACATCACCCATGAGCATCACATGTATCTGGATGGTTAAGCAGTACTGAAATAGAAAGTTTTGTTTGAGGGTACCCAGGACTGGATTAAAAGTGCTGTGACTCCATACAGCAAAACATTGATGCAGTGTATACCACTCTGCCTAGTCAAATTTATCCTCTGAATTGTTATGGGGCAACTTTAGTCCAACAGAATTCATGCCAGATGAGGTATCATATGTCTTCCGCAGCCAGTGTAAAACATGAAGCCAATATAAACACTATATAGCATGTTCTAGCTAATTCAACACAAAGCAACAGTGTACACACACCTGCCCTGGATCATATTTGTCTTGCCAGTTGATTTTGTACTACACAGACTGAGTGTTAATGATGTGGAATCCTAGCCCCATCTATTGCCCTGACAAGACTTCAACTAGTGTTTCTCTCTTAAAAAGACCTTTTTGTCAGTTCAAGCTCAAATGCAGCATTCAGAGATACTAATACCATCCTGACAGGTTATTAATGATGAGTTTTCTCTCTGCAATCAGGCTTAAAAATGGAGCCTGTGAGGAATGAGGTTTATGCCTCTTAGCAGAGATGCAAGAAAGAACATTGATATTCAGCACCACTACAGAAAACCAGCCAGCAGCAGAATCCCGACCATCAGCTCTGTGCAGTGTATGAGACAAGCAGCCCTTGATCTGCTCTTGACACTAGACCTCACTCAGGGCCAACTGTCCAGGTTGGTGGAGCTGTAATTTGAGGCGTCTCCACTAACCTGAGACTCTACAGCATGTAGCATGCAAATCCAGCACACCTGCTGTGCCCAAGGTTAGGCCCCAGCAGGGCTTCCTTCACCTTTGGCTACAGACATCACACATGCCCTCCATGTCCCATCAGCTCCACTGAGCATCTTGCAGTGATCTCAGATAGAGCTCAACATGCAGGATGTACCAAGGCACACTTGTCCTCCAAATGTATGTTCTTGTATCCTCTGAGAGCACCTTTTCCTTCAGCTGGGTTGAGAGCCACCACCCAATTCCTCCATTGCTGCAGGCAAACCTGCTGCCTGCTTGTAATCCAGGTAAGATAGCAGTGTTGGATTCACCTGCACCTCAGAATGTATGCCACAGCTTACCTTAGACACCCCAACAGGCCTGGCATGCAAATGAAACCAGGGCAGTTTTCCCTCCCTCTCCAAACCGTATCTCCAGCCCTATGGGACAACTGTTCCTGGACTTCACACACCTCTGTTGTGTCACAATTCTTTTGAGTCCAACACTATAGACTGTTATCATGCCTCTTGGCCCTGAGATCAAGGAAGGGTCTAGAAGTGCTACAGCCCCATCTCCTGAAAGCAATTCAGTTATCAGCTGAGGGCTTTACTAAGCTTGATCAAGTTTATATAGCAGGAAAGTGGCAGTGGCATGCTATCCCCCAGCTTACACAGAAACACATTCCAAATGCACAGTCATAACTGCCTTGGGCTTGCACAAAAATTGAGCAGCCTCTTGTTTCAGGGTTAGCTGATCATTTCTTCCACAGAAACTCCTGTGTCAGAGAATGCAAATACTTAAAATTCTCAAGCTTTCTTAGTTTGTTGCACCTGCCTTCAGGTTTGGGTTTGGTTGTTGTTTAATATTAGGAGGTGATGAGTTTCAAAGTTTTTCTCTACAGGGATGAGGCTATCAGGTGACCCACGGTGTGGACAGCCAGCCAAAATTCTGTGGAGATGGGATGTGAGCAGATAGGGCACAGGGAGAAAGCCCTAGGAAGGAAACAGGAAGATCTCATTGTGAGAGGTTTAAAGTGATCCTGAGAAGATCTCTAAATTAAAAGTTTACTGAAGGGGTGGATCAGAAGGAAAATTTTAGAAGAGGAGGACTTCCAGGCCTTACTTTACATTACTGACAGCAAGGCTGTGTCTAAACAGACCAGGTACCTCCTCTGAGCATGCAGTGACTGCAAAGGTGATACCTGAGCAGACACACTGGAGAATGGTGTGTCAGGTTTCCATCTGGGCTTTGCCAATGCCTGTCTCAGCACTGATTATGAGAAGCAGTCTCACTGTCCAGAAAACATGGAGGCACAAATTTAGTAGAGGAGCCTGGGGAGGTATTGTCAGTACATCTCTTTTAAGAACATAGTCCTGACAGGATGTTTAGCATCTTTTTTTTCTGATAACTGCTATAACTGGGAAAAGCAAAAAGAAAAAACCCAAAGAAATATCAGCCATTCTTTAGGTGCAAAGCAGAAGCAGGAATCTTCAAGGCCAAGCAGGACCGGGAAACAAAACCTCTGAGTAGAGTTAGCTGTGTACCAGTCAGTCCTGTAAGAGAAGCTGAATTTCTACCTTGCATGGATTCTCTGTGCTCTGGTGTGCAGCTGAGTCCCTGCCGTCCACAGGGTGGATGTTTTAGTGCCTGGCTCTTTTTAACTGGCACATGTTAAGAGCTTTGAATTAGCAGGTGCATAAAAACTGTCAAAAACCACTTAGCTCTCAAGACAGTCTGTCGGTTGCATTAAAAATATGGGTTTATGTAACCACATTCTCTCAACACTTGCTGGGTATTACGGCATGGGAAAGTCACTTGCCCTTTCCCAATGAAAGCAGCAATGTTTTGACTCTCCTGCAGAAAAATTAAAAAAGAAAGAAAATGAGAAAGGCTACAGTTCCTGTGATTTTGCCAGGGAATTGCTCCCGTTTTCCACACTAATGTTAGATTTCTTCCAGCAAAACAGGACCGGCCTAAAGCTCCACACTAGAGGCAAGCACCCCAGGATACTAAAGGGCCAGTGTCTTGCAGCCTTACTGAGCTGGAAATGAGGGATTTTTGACAAATGAATGGGAAGATATCTCACTTTCTGCCTGAGGAGGTGGTGTTTGCTGCAAGTGTGATCTGTGGTAAGAAAATAAAAAAAACCCAGAGTTTTACGGGGGTTTAGAGCTGGAAAAAAGCTGTTTGTGCCTGTGTTTCAGAAGAGGTCTAGAATGGTTTCAATTCGCACTCTCCCCATAGCCACGAGTCCCAAACATCTGGGACCCCAGAAACAAAAGCGTCAGGTTTCCAGAGTGGAGAGAGTTATAAGACAAAGGTCCAGGAGAATTTTTAAAACACTCCAAAGCACTTCTGAAATCAGCTCCCTTTCAAATATGTGGCAAATACATTAAAGTGGAGTTTGGATTAAAGTTTTACTGCCTCTTGATAAAAGCCATTTGCACCTTTGATGTGTTTGTGGATTGCAGCCATCCCGAATGCCTTCCCCAGCACTCACCCTCATCAGGAAGTCTCCCTCTGGCTCTCTCCAGGAATGCTCAGATGGGTTATCATCTGTCACCTCTCTAGAGGTGATCAACTCAAAACAGCCACCCCTGGGGTCACAGACACAGTAGGTGAAAGCAAAGATTTCTAAGTGCAAGCATTTAAGGTGTAATAGTGAATGTGGATAACCCCAAAGCCTGTGAGAAGTGGAAGGAACAATAGGGGTGTAAGCTTCTGAAACTGGTTGCAAGTTTAATGCTACTGAGTTTTAATTCTATGAATCAAAACACTTTCAGTACCACCTTGCACTCCCCCACATTCTGCTCAGCCTGATTGCTTTGAAAAACCCTGGTTATTTCCATAGCATGCAGGACTGATGGGTACATGAAGACTCTCAGCAGCTGCTGGAGTCAGGAAGGAAAACTAGTTGGACAGGAGAAAACTTACTGGTGGCTTAGGATGACTCCAGTGCTACAGGCAGTTGAGGCAAAAGAGATGGACTAGACCTTGGAAAGTGTTTCATGATGTGCAGATGAAGTGCAGATATAGCTTTGTGGATGTCAAGGCCAGAAAGAATCATCATGAATGTCCAAGTGCTATGGCCAGGATAAGGAAAATAATTTCTTATAGCTTCTCAGGTTCTGCCAGTGAGGGCATCACCCCAAAGAGACTCACAGAGGGTCTGTCACTGGCAATACCAAATATGCTGAGCAAGTCCAGGAGCAGGAGCCTGCCTGTTTGGCAGTGCTAGTTTCCTGCAAAACTGGTTAATGTCAATGAGACTGATGAACACTCCACAGTAGTCAGGGGATGCAGTGGGATGTCATGGAGAAAAGTCCATTGCTAAATATTTTGATTTGAGGAATGCAGAAAAGAAAACAATTGGTATTTTAGCAGAGAGGGTGGCTGTGATGGAAAGATCTGGAAGCAAGAAGAAAATCCTGCAGGGAACCAGGCATGACATTTTAAAACAGCTGCTAGATGCTCTTCATGGAGAATCAGAGAAGCATGTTAGAAAAATGCTGAAATGGACCTGGTACTTTATGAGCACATCCTCATGCTAACATCATCATCTTCTCTGCCATGAGGCTAACCACCAAAACATGGAACCACTTGAAGCTTACATGACAGCAAAGCCAGAGACACAACCACTAGGACACCATCAGCACTACAGAGTATGAAATATGCACAATCAGCAACAAAAGTCATCACCTAAACAGCTACAGAACTACTCAAAACATGATGCACGGTTTTGGTGATACTCAAAAACCTAATCCAGATCCAAATTGGACAACTTTGAAGAATATGATGTCTGAATTAGATTAACCCCTCCCTGGGACAGAGAACCTGTCTACTCTGGAAGGGGAAAAGTGACTCAGCCTGCAAAGACATAGCTGTTTTGCTTCAGTGAGCTCATGTTGCAAAGGCAGTGAGCATACTCAGCACAGATTTCAGCACAGGCTCACAGCATGAGTCTCCAATGACATTATAATTTGTTGCCCAAACTAACAGTCTGAAGGATAGCCAATTTGTGCCTTTTCAGCCATACCATACACAGACTAGTGAAGTACCCCTGCTGGGCTGAGGATGAGATGCCTCCTAAGGCTGTGGTAGCGCAACACAGTTCTTCCACATGGAGAAAGTAAGGAAGATACCATGGCTTGTTGAGACACCATCTGCTGGATACCTAGCTCTAGCCTTTAGTGAAGGAGTCACACCAACAGTGACCTTCTGTTATCAGCTGCCCAGGAACGACTCCCAGGGCTCTCCATCCCTAGAATACCAGGTTGGAAGGGACCTCAAAGATCATCTGGTCCAACCTTTCTGGGCAAACATGACCTAGAATAGATGACCCAGCATCCTGTATAGCCAAATCTTAAAAGCATCCAATATTGGGGAGTCTACCACATCCCTGGGGAGATGGCTGATTGTTCTCATTGTGAAATCTAGTGTCCAATTGGAACCTCCCCAGGAGTAACTTGTACCCATTACTCCTCAATCTTTCCCATGTGACTCCTTGTAAAAAGGGATTCTCCACCTTCTTTGTAGCCAGCTCTCCTGGGGACATGGTGGTTCACAGCCATATGGAAGCAGTAGTCAAGAAGGTCACCTGCCCTTTAGCTATGTGGTAGGTAGCTGAAGGGTGCTGCTGGACCTTGTTACTGGAGTGCAACCAGGTCCTCAGTTGACATTGATTACTAGCAAGACACCTCATGACATTGCTAAGCTCATAGGGTGACTCTGTCCTTTGTTCTACTATCTCATTTACTGGCTCTTTGAAGGAGGAAGCTGTGTATGTGAAATAACTCAGTGGGATCTCCTCCAGGACATTTAGGTACTAGTGCAGAAGCAACATATGGTCAGCAGTTATGCATGTGGAGCTGCTCCTGATGCAGGTCACTGAGACCTTGACTGCTGCAGTTCTATTATAAACCTGATGCAGTATTTGTTTAAGAGTCCCAAGCCACAATGAAGTCAGAGCAATGCTTTCCCACTAAACAAATAGACTGAGATCTTGGGCTCAGTTTGGCCCTGCATTATCAGGTAATGCCTGCAAACCAGAACAAAGACGCATTACTCTGCACCACAGAGAAAAGAAATGTCAGAAAGACATTTGAAGGGCGCAATCAGCACTGATAACAAGAACATGAGAGAATCATACCAGATGATTCTATGTTCAGATACATCACCAGCACTACCGGCTGCTTCAGAGAAAAGCAAAAACCTCACAGGGGGAAACTTAAGGAGTCCCCATTATTCAGAGATTTATTTATGACCCATGTTCCATTTTAATTACACACAAAGCAATTAACGCTGGTTTGGGTGTTTTTGTCTAACTTGGCTCCAACCCTTGCAACCAGACTCAGGGAGGGCCATGGTTTCAGCCCATGCATGGTCTGGGTCAACAGTGATTTTGTTCCTTAATTCAGCCACATTAATTAATTAATTAATTTTCACATCCTCCTCCATTCTGCAAAATGCAAGACTAAAGAGGTGTCCCTAGCACTGCAGCTTTCACGCTGGATGATTTATATCCACTTCAATGGCATCACTAGGCACAAAACAGGCTCTTCAAGTACTTGGAGTTTCATTCTCTGCTGTGACAAATCTCCAAGCTTTTGTCTTACCACCTCCTCTGATGGATCCCAGTGCTCCTCCAGATGACTGGGCTGAACAGGGCTTGCAAGGCAACCTGTCCCATCTCAATCATCCAACAGTCTCCAGGAAATAACACAGCTGTTAAACGGCATAGCCCTAGAAAAGGGAGTCATGCATTTGCTACCCAGCTCTGAAGTACAAATGCAATGCCCTTGCCCCCACAAATGCTTTTGAGTCCTAGATACCACAGCAAATGGCATTCCTACTGCTGCTAGACTTTCTGAACACCATTGCCTATTCAATAGGACACTGTCCACATCCTCTGAAGGATGGTGTGGCATGGAATGCTGACACTGTCAGATCTCTGCCACATGAGGCTTGCTTTACTCACTGTGCAAGAGCAATTTCTCCCAGTTCTCACCTCTTGCACACATGTGCCAGGTGTGAAAGCCAGTTCAGGCATTAAAACCCACTGCTCAGATCTAGCAGTGTGGAAAAATAAAATCACTGGCTGATCAGCCAAACAAGCAGGTGGGAGTGGTATGGACAGAGGCAGGAGAGACAAGTTACTAAACCTGCCCAGTGCTTCTAACCACCTCGTTATACTAATTTATGTTTAGCTAATTGAGAAAATTAACTACACAATCCAGGCCCTAATTCAGAAAGGCCAAAGCTTTTTAGTGTCTCTACCTGTATCTTAAAAGGCATGATTTAAACCCTGTAACTAACAGGCTGCTAAACGCAAGGATTTGAAGGATCTAATGTCCTATCATGCCGAGGGCATGAGGCTTGGCTAACTTCTCTCGTTACTTGGTCTTTCCCCACTGACGTAGAAGTTTGCTGATAGGACATAAATCAGGGGAAATGATGAAGGAAACCAGTTTCGTGCCCCATCAAAGGAGCCAACACTCGCTTTAATAGGACCATGCAGACTAGCTGAAATAGGGCACTTAACAAACATGTGGTTTCTATAATACTAGCCCACATCTCTACACCCTGTTTGCACTGCCACTGGCAAAACCCTTTGTCTCTTGCACACCACACCTATACCCACAGAATCAGAAAAGGGACCATGAAATACCACCAAAGTGTTGAACATACAATTTCTGGGTTGGATCAGGCCTGCAGATAAATTTTATCTAGCTCTCAGCAACTGCATGAACCTTTATACACAACTATGGCGTGAACAAGAGTGGAGCAGAGACTGAAGATGCTATTTCTACATAGAATCACACAAATGTACCAAACTCAGTCCAGGATTCACACATACTCAAAGATCCCACACAAGGGGGATCTGGTAAAGTACAGGCCTCAGGCTGGAAAAATTATATCACAGGGTTTTTTATCCAGATTTGAACCTTGACAAAGGGATGTTAGGAACAGAAAGTCTATAGATTCTGCTGTCCTAAGCAGAAAATGCAGAATGGAAAGACTCCCAGAATGGGAGACAGTTCAGTAGTGCTCTGCCCCTTCTTTACTTCCAGAACTTCCCCAGAATAGTGAAACTGTCCCATGAACAATTCTTTCTAGCATGGCCTTAATACAGCTGGTGGGGAAACACAGTACTCCCAACCACTAGGCCAGTCACTGCTTTTCATTGTTACTAATTTTTCCTCTTTCAGTTCAGATGGGATACAGGGTCAAATGGAAGACACTACTGCACCACGGAAGGTATTAGGAAGAATAGTTGTGAGATAACGTGAGTCTCTCCCCAGATAGCTACTGTAAGCTGAAACCTCTTTAGAGCCCAACTTCATCTGGCTGGACATACAATAAGATTGGGGATTGTTCAAATGTCTCACACCATGCACTGGACATTCATGGGAACCCCAGGCTGAGCCATGACCATCTGTGTTCATTTAAATACTTCTTGACAGAGGAGGGAGTGTTATTCTCAACATCCTGGCCAAACTGCAACATGGGCAATTATAACATGCTTTGTAACATTCTCACAGCAGTATACATCAATGTTTTCCACTTCTCATAGTGGTAATGTGGTGGCCCAACACAGAAATGGCTATATTGCCACAGGAGATAGCAAGTCCTCTGTGATAAGCCCTGTAGTGTTATTGTCAGGTATCACATGCTGCTCTATTTTCCCTGCCATGGGTGTTCAACCCCAGCATGCTTCACATTCAGACTTCTACCTCTACCTGCAAGAAGCCCTCACTTAAAAATGTGCCCACCCATCCGTGATCTGTGCTGAACTTTTAGTTTTTCCATTTTTTCTGAACATACCCCGTATCAGCTGAGTGGACAGCACACCCGCCTTCAATGCACTCCAGTGACAACAGCAACAAATACTGTCAGACTTACTCCAAAGATAGAAAGGGCTTTTGCTTCAAGAGCCTCAATTCCAACTGTTCTCTTTCCTTAAAACAAGGAAAAAAATCCAATCCTTTTGTTGCACCAAAATCATCTCCTGGCATTTCTGACCAGCACACATGTTGTTACAATTACGACTGGACTGCTTGGCTCCGGCACAAGGGGAATGTTAAACCAGCATACTGGCACCCATCAAAACATTTGAGAATTTCCAAAGTGGAACTGACACCACGGTAGTGTTTTATATCACATGTCAGAGAAAGGCTTCATAACTCAGATCAAACAATTTAACTCTTGTGCTCCCTGTCTAGAGAGATTGCACAAATGTTAGGCTGCCTATTGTATTTCACATGGCTGTTTCATGTGGCTTCCAGCCAGTTCACTTCATTTCAAGCTCAGAAGTTAGACAGATAGAAATGGGCAGAACTTTGATGAGGGACATGTAAGAGAACAGAAACTGCTGATTGTAACAACAGCATCTTCCCTGTCAGGCAGAAACAGCACCAGCACTCTCAGGATGGCACAAGAGAACTTTCAGTTTCTAAGTAGTTTTATTGGATATAAACTTACCCCCTTCTAGGAAACTCATATTCATAAATAGTTGTCCAAAAGAACTTTTGACTTACAAATTTTTGCCTTATTTGGTTTGAGGAGTTCAAAAAGTAATCTCACCTGTGATAACAAGGTGCATTCTGGAGGACTGCTTTAGCCTACTAGAGAACCACAAATTCTATGCAAAATGTATGCACGTGCTTCTTGTAAACACCATTACAATTCAATTCTTCTGTCAGACCCTCTTCTGTATGTCCCCTGATGGGCTGAATACAACTGTAACAAGGAACAGATCTATCCACTAGGACTCAGACTCACTTGAGAAGCAACTGGGGACAGCTGCAGAGGATGGAAACAAGAATAGTACAATTAAATTATTATTGCACTTACTGACATAGAGTTTTGAAAGCCATAATCAGGTTGCTACAAGCTGTTCTGGAACTGCAGACAGAACAAAGGAAGTCAGTCACAGTTTTCTCACAATACAGTAAAATCTTTAGCTTTTAGACCAGGTCTTCCAGCAAAGGATCAGGGAATGCAGTGTTATCGGCAGCAGTAGAGAAATGCTTCATATGTATCTCAAATGTTATTTTGGTTTTCTAACTTCAATCAACCCTGATTGTGAGCAGCTAGGAAACAGATTTCTCTTTCTCCTCTGTATGGGACCCACCAGTAGAGATTTTCCACTGCTGCCTTGGGCCATAGTTGAAAAGATTCCTGCCAAACCATATCTTTGCTTCATAAGTTTCTGTATTTTGGAATGTTGTTTTTCAAGGATTTACTTTTACACACTGGCAAATTGCCAAAGGATATATCTGATACTGTCATTTGTCTGCTCCTGTGGAAAAACAATCCTGAAAACGTGTATTAGTGTCAGGTATCACAACTGAAAGTAAACACACTGCGTAGAAGATGCACCGATTTATTAAAGGAATAAAAATGAAATGTAGTGACATGTTTTTCCACTATTAAAGGCATAGAGACAGCGTCCCATTTATAGACTTGATGCCATCATTCAGAAACTGATTCATAAACTCTGACTGACATGTTCAGGTCAGGTATTCAGAAACCATTTCCACAATGAAAGCAATCTTCCTCTGTTACAAAGCAGTTAATTATGAACACAGTCCCCATGGTTTGCAGCTGCAATCAGTCTATGGGAGGTTTGCCTATGTCCTCTATTTTAACTCCTGAGATTTTGTCCACCTGCAATAGTTTTTTAAAGCCTTTCAGTGGCAACAGAACAAACCAGCTGAACTTCTTGTGGGGTACACACTTGCACTTCAGGCAAGAAAATGCACTCAGTTATGCAAAAATGGGCTCAATTCCAGTATCCTGTGGGAATTATTAATTTCAAGATCCCTGTCTAATTATTGGAATTTTGAAGCAACTATGACAGAGGAAAGATGTTTGTAATGGAACACTTTTAATTGTAACATACTTTCTTTTGTGTGTTTCTACTTATACATGATATATCCTACGACATCTTAAACTGTAACCCATAATTTTTGCTAAATCATAGCCGCTGTGATTTCATAGCTAATGTTAGCAGTACATAGCTTTTGTCTGATCTAGTGTCATCTGGAAGAAACAGGCAAAGTGATAAATAAGAAATATTACAACGGACTTTGCAATTTGCTTCAACATGCAAATTTCCTTTAAATCAAGAGAGAGGATCAGCTACGAAGACAATTAAAGCAAGCACTTGGGTTTCAAAGGATTAAAAAACATTGAAAACTAATCCTTTAAAGATACAAAGGAAGACAAACATCATACTGCAGTTGTCAGGACATGGAATATGTTCAGGAGCAGCCTAAGTTGTGATGTTCTCTCCTGTAGATATGTACCTCCTGCACACTGTTTGCAACAGGTATCTGTATCAGCAATATGTTGAAAGCCTTTGGAAAAGCCCTACCGTTTGCTTCCAAGTATCCTCTTTCAGGAAGGTACAAAGCCCCATGAAAAGCTGGGCATTAGAACATGAACTTAAACCAAAATCATGATGACAGATGGTAAACCCCAAAAGGGAGTCTTGTGAGGAAGAAAAAAAAAAAAAAAAAAAAAAAAAAAAAAAAAAGGAAAAAAAAAAAAAAAAGAAAAAAGAAAAGAAAAAGAAATCTGGAAAGGGAAAAACAAACCTGGAGAGGGGCTTGGGACAAGGGCCTGCAGGGCTTGAACCTGCCACAGGGGAGGCTGAGCTGAGCTCTGAGGCAGAAGCTGTTCCCTGGGAGGGTGCTG
>JBAFWW010050108.1:27591-53679 GCA_036873685.1 Agapornis canus
CTCCTCCCTGGCAGAGCATGAGACTCAGAAAGTCTTTGGTCAGAGTAAACATTACGGAGCAACAACTGAAAATATCAGTGTTATCAGTACTGTTCCCAGGCTGAAAGTCAAAACCACAGCACTCCACCAGCTACTAAGAAGGAGAAAAATGGCTGCTACTGCTGAATCCAGGACAATAGGTTTAGTTCATATTGAAAACATTTTGGGTTTTTAAGAGACGAATAAGCTCTTCCATCAGTCTCCCTGACTAGGATGTGTATTTTAAACCCAATTTTGCTCATGGATATGCATGCTGTAACACACAAAGCAACATTTTCCCAGTAAAAGCCTGAGTCCTAATGTGAAACAGAGAAAGACATGCATAGGGAAGGACAGTTTCCTTTCTGCTTGTGTTTCAGACCCTTCCACAAGCTCCTGAGGACTTTGACACACAATTCAAGAGACATGGGGAAAAAACATCCTGAAAGAAACAGAGCCAAAATTTCCTAAATCTGTTTATTTCTAATGAAAGAATCTATCGAACTGTACCTGTGTCAATACTATCTCATCTTTTACTGAAGCATAATGGCTTAGGAAGTGTCACCGTGTCCAGCCACACCTTGATACCATGTGAGCAAAGAGCAAGCCCTGTCTTTGGGAATAACTTATGATTTAATTTGTCTCTTAAGGGGCGCTTTTGACATCCACACTATGTAAGTTTCTTTTGTTTATTCTCTGCTGAACTATCCAGGCAGTTTCCAAGTCTGAAATGAGTAATTTAATTTCTTAGCATGGCATTGAAGACTGCAAACACCCATGTATGGAGCTGTAACTCCTCTGTAGATAGTTGAAGGCAATCAGGTTTTGCCCATTTTTTAGTGGGCTGTGGACTAGATTCTACCTAGAGCCTTGTATCAATACTGGTCTCTGTACAGTGAGGGGTTTTTACTGATTAAAATACCCTGAAAGCTGAGAGCTGCCCATTAGGGAACACCAGACGCAGAAACCAAGGTGGAAGTCAGTTTGGCTGAGCCTAGCCTGCAGGCCCAGATCCAAACCAGCATATGCACGTCTTTAACCCCAGTCACATGCTAACACCCTGTTCTTTAATCAGGCATTACTGGGCAGATCCGCAGAGCGCCAGGATACTGGCTTAGCATCAGCCTGCTCTTAACCATGTGTCTGAGGCTGTAGCTGCATTGGGAACCCAGACCTTGGCCCACAGCAAGCTGTGCCTCTGAGTGCACCAAGATAATACAACAGTGTTAACAGTGGGTGCTGTGTGGTTTACTTTGCCTCTTAGCTGCTTTAGTTTGGATTTAAAACCATAGCCAATGGTTCAAACCCCTCTAACTCTGCGAGAACACAGCCCTAGCATTGTCCTGCTGTTGCCATCTGGACTGCAATGAGCTGGCTTGAGGATTTATACAAAAATGCAGGTATCTCTAATGGAAATAGGAGTTTCTGCTGTAAAATTAATTAATCCCATATTGGAATAAGGTGAGAAAGCTGAATTAAAAAGTACAGCATTAGTCTGTCTCCCCATTTTCTGTTCTCTTTTACTGCCCAGTGAGTGGAATTAAGTCAATACTGTCATTTCTGGGACTAAGGGAGTCTTTTGGTTTGTAAGAATCCCTTAGGTGGGAAAAAGAATCCACATATCTAAAGAGCTACTGAGTGAAAAAAAACCCCAACATTGGAAACCTGCTCTTGAAGCCATCTAAACCAATGCTTTTCCACATCTTTTGATTTGTGGATCTTTACACGTTTTTTAGCGCATTCTTACGCAGCAAGTTTAAGGCTGTGACCTTGCTTCCTCTGTGTTACCTTTCACAGAGACCTTAGGGTAATCTCCTGATCCCTGGGCTAAGGCTGTGGTTTGAAACCATAGCTGTTTTACTTTACTTTAAAAGGTCCAAAGTTTGCTTCTCAAATCCCAGTGAAAGGTGGAAAATATCCTAGTAGGGTTCCCCAGCAGATACTTTTCCTCTCCTTGAGGATGCTGGAGGGCTGTCTAAAGCACCAGCTAGGCTGGGCCAAAAAACTCGGAACTCTCAATGTGACCAGGGACATGGCATATAAAGATGCAGTTCAGGGCTAGAAACAGCGGTATGATTTTTGCCTGGGACTCCAGCATGCTGCAAACTCCCCATCCAGACCTGCAGACACTTCTTTTCCCTTTCTGAGACTGCCCGGGGCTGTCAGCAGCCAAAGCAGGGGGATAGAAGTCCCATAGGCACAGGGGCTCCACACCATGCCAGGGCTAAACCCATTCCTCTGTGCATCCTGAGCAGGGCTGGTGACAAGTGGAACTGGAGGGGGAGAACAGCATGTTTTTCCAGGATATTTTTCATTATGGTGATGTGTTTGCTGTGAAACTGAGCCTAAAAACATCTCAGTTTTTAGGGCCCCCACCCCATGTTTTCTTGTTTCAACTTTTGAGCTTTGTCATAGAATCATAGAATGGTTATGGTTGGAAAGGACCTTAAGATCATCTAGTCCCAACCCCTCTGCCATGGACACGGACACCTCATACTAGACCATGTCACCCAAGTCTCTGTTCAACCTGGCCTTGAACACTACCAGGAATGGAGCATTTACCACCCCTTTGGGCAACAGATAAAGTCCTTAAGATAAATTCCTTAAGAGAAATTCAGCTTTCAGAAAATAAAATCTGAACTGAAAGGAAGCTCAGCATTAAATGTGAATGTTTTCTTTTTTCAAAAAAATTTAAAATTTTTACTGACATTTTTGGGGTCTTTCCTCACTGAGACTGCTTAAGATAATTCTTCCATGCAGACAAAAAAATATTCTGTCATAATTCATCATCTTAAAATATTTGCATGAACAAAAGAGAAAATCTGAACAGGATTAAAAGTTGGATAAACAAAATCACCTTAAGAAGAAAGGTGGTAAAATAAAATAAAACTTATCTTGACCAGAAATATCCTGAATATTATAAATCTGCCACTTTGGATGGCAAAACCAGATCTGAACAGTAAAACAAGTGAAAATGAGCAGTTACTGATACATATTTTCACATAGCTAAAGAAATATTTTTGCAGCTAACAACTTTAAAGAGACCTTCTAAATAGATTTTTAGCTATCTTTAAAGGAATACTTTTTAAACCCCAAGTTAAATATGTCATGACAGTCCTATAATGCTTTTAATTGCATTGCTCAATGTGAAAGTCATAATTCAAACACTCATATAGAAAAATTAGAAAGCAATTGCTTCAATTCAAACCATTTGTGTAAAAATTGTAATGTGACTGTCAAAACAGTTGATAAAACTAGAGATCTGAAGATAAATTTGCTAAATGTTTGTTATCTTTGGCATAACATGACTGATTAGAACCACTGTGCTAAACAAATCGAATTTTCATCAAACATACTTATTGTTGTTACATGCTCAAGTGAATGAACTGTAGTTGTTTAGTCTAGATGGGAGAGAAGTGAGGGAGAGAAGACATGATAATTGTCTTTGAATATATAGAACACAGCCGTAAAGAGACAGGGGTGACATGTTTTCAGTGTCCATGGTAGATAGGTAAAGAAAGTAAGACACAGGCTAGAAACTAGGAGTGGCTTCCCAGCAGTTATTGCAGCAAAACATAGAGATAATTGACTTAAGACCACTATATTAAGACCACTATAGAGTCTCCATCACCAGATATTTTTAACAACAAACATCTGTTGAGCAAGGCAGAGGAAAGGTCAATGCAGCCCTGGGACAACGAGATGCAATTTTTGGTGAATTGGGGTGTGTAGATCCCCATGCAGGTTCTAGAGGAGATGAGGACTCACAGACCCCCAATGGGTGCAGGCTGCTGTGCAACTTCTTTGACCTTGCTTTGCTGAATCATTTTCATTGGCCCATTTGAGGTAACCCACATCCTATCAGGGTGTCCTGTCTGCCAACTGAGGACTGACCACCTCGTGACACCTCTCCCAGCCTTGTTCCTGTGGCCATTCCCACCTCTTTCCACTGCTGTCTATCACTTTTCTTGTGGGCATGCACGTCTGCAGCACTGGTTGTACCACTTATGGTGCCAGCCATCTGTTTAGCTCCTACCACCTCTGCAAAAGTCTGTGTGGGAAATCATCATTTTTTCATGGCAAGACAGGACAAATGGTCGCCAAACCCAAGAGCCAACAGTGCTTGGTAATACATATTTGCAGTAGAGTATTATATGATGTGAAAATCACTTCATTACCATAAAGGGCCAAATATCCCCAATGGGGCAGCCGAATCCAGTGTGCGCTAGGGCCAGTTCATAGTATTTCCTTCCAGCTACGCAAGCCATGTAGTGGAAGATGCTGTCCTTTAACCTTCTCCAGCTCAGTGCCACTGTAACTCAGCAAGATGGGATTAGACAGTTCCCTTCTGGAGCTGGTGACCCTCAGAGAGCAGGACCCTGCTACCATCCTGTTGCACCCTTACAAGGTACCCCAGAAATACTGCTGCTCGTGTGATGAAGGCATAGTGCTGAGTCAGCATATACTGTTTGGGCTTATTTTCAGCCCACGTGGCTGAAGGGACACCCCATCAGGTCGTATATTCAGTGCCAAAGGGGGATGTGACACAACAGCTACCTATTTGCAAAACAAGCTGTCCCCTCACCTTCCCTGTGTCCTTACCATAAAATACCAGACATTTCTCCATGGAGCACAACCACCCCCTCCTTGTTCAGAGTCTCTGGATGTGCCTGTAACACAAATGTTAGGGAAGAACAACCTAGCATCTCCCATGTCAGAAGAACCCATTTGGAGACCAGCAAATTGCAGGCTCTTCAGAATATGTACTAGCTTGCTTCACCTCTCCATCCTGCGAACAATTAAGCTACAATAGACAGATGTGTAGGGTTAGGACCTTTCTGTCCCTTCAGCTGCCTCGTGCTGCCCTGATGCCACAATGAGAGGCTAGGGGAGGCCAAATCAGCCAGGTCATCCTGAGCACTGTAAACATGCGCTTGGGGATAGCATGACCAATTTTGTGTGCAGCACTCCAGCATTATTTTGAATAAACACTGTCTCTGGTGCACCATGTCTGGGAGTGCTTGCACTCAGTCAACTCATGAGCACTCACTGACCTCCACCTCCCAGGATGGTCCTCTACTTTCACCTGCAGCCTTGTCCACTAGCCATGCCACAGATAAACTTGTGCCACAA
The DNA here is from genome assembly GCA_036873685.1 of Agapornis canus. NCBI lineage: Eukaryota > Metazoa > Chordata > Aves > Psittaciformes > Psittacidae > Agapornis > Agapornis canus. The sequence continues at coordinate 32,743 of JBAFWW010050108.1, forward strand.
TTTGGAAGTCTTAAGATGAAACGTGTCTTTCCTGCAATAAAGTTCACAAAATGTTAATGCTTTCTCTATACTGCAATCACAGATCTCAGCCTGCAAGAAACTGATAGGTTAATAAAGCAAGCTCTGATTAACATAGGGGCAATCTAAATTAGACTTTTTACTGCTGACGCAGTAAGGTGAAAACAAGGATGACCTATTCTTCTAGTGGTGGAAAATTCTGGGTTTGAAGCTGAGCTGAAGCAAAACGGCTTGGTATAATGAGGAAAGCTCATTTAATTTTAGGTCAAACAAAAATATTTTGCTTCACAGTAACAAAATGTTCTGGATTACCTGGAGACTATTTTATCCCCCTTTTTTTTTAAACAAAACAAAACAAAGACACAAAAAAGCCCACCCCACAACTAAAGAACTAAAAAACCACAACTCCTTTCAAATCTACATCCATTTGAAAATGAAAAAAAAAAAAAAAGAAGAAATGAAAAAGGAACAAAGCTGATCAATCTTCAGGTAAGCAAACCGCTTCCGTCTGAAAAGCTGAAGTAAAACATTTGAATATTTAAGGATGGAAAGAAGGACTTCCATTGTTGTGTCTTGTCATTGACTGACTTCAGCCCAAATTTGTACATTATTTTGGTTGCCTCCATTTTCACAGGGGGCTTCTTTAAAAAAAAGAACCAAACAATTAGTTTAATACTGCCATGCAGTTTGAGGTACAAATGGTCAGGTTCAGCAAAGGTTCATAAGAACATGATGGAACCAACAATTTGCACAAATATCAGGCAAATGCTTTGGGTTTCTTTCCCCTTTGCATTTCAGTTTTTCTTTGAAGTTGTATCTAAATTTCAGAGAAGCTGTGGAGTCCTCAGAACTAGCGACCCCTGAAACATGCACAGAGCAAAACTGTCAAAGTATGTGTGCTCTGTTGTGTAACCTGTGCACCGCAAAAATTCAGATGCCATCTTCAGTCCTGCAAAATATTAAGACAGGCATTTAAGATTTACCCGAGTGATTAAGCATGAGCAGCTTGTAATTGTTTCCAGATTCCTCTCCTAGCAGGAGAATCTCTGCAATCCCTGTCCACATGCTCAGTGTAGCAATGCACTCACAAAAAGAGAAACTGAAGAAGACAAACAGATATCCTGTGTTTTGAGAACAAGACAGTATTACCTTTTAATCCAGTACATACTGTCCATCTTAGAAAAGCAGGATTATTTAGCCAGCATATATCAGAGTATATCTGCATCCTCCTTGTAGCAACACCTGTGCACCAGCATCTAGATAACCCTCTTAAATACACATGGCCAGATTCAGTCATTTGACAATTTTTCATCTGGCTTGGGAGTGTTAAATGAAGATCAACTGTTTCAGTCAGCTTCATTTGGGGAATCTGACTGTGTCTGTGCTCACAGAGAGGAACTTTGTCCTGCAGGTTTTATATAAAGTCCCAAAGATTGCAGACTTTCTGCATAAGCCATAAAACAATCCAGCAAGCATCTGGAGAGACTTGCTTCACATCCCAGACTCTTCCCTTCTTGCAAATCTACCAGTTTAGTTTTTCCCACAGATTGCATGGTCATGAAAAGAGATCTCCCCAAACTTGCTCAGGGTTTCAAAAACCTTAGCAGCCCCACCACAAGTTTGAAAGCAAATTCAAGGGTTCGCCATTACCTTTGAACACAGCAGGGATCTACTCCAACAGGTTAAGATCTCCGGGGCCATGCTGCTCCCAGGATTTAAACCAGACCACATGTGAAATGGCAACTGCCTCTTAATTTTTTTTTTTTTTATTTTTAAATAGGATAATTTAGGGGCTTTCCCCCCCCTCCCATTATCATTATTACTATTTTAATGGGAAATTCAGTGCGCTGCCTTCCCTCCTTAATGAAGAGGACCAGGGACTGGTGCTCAATTTCTTCTGCTTTCTAGAAATAGTTCCTACAAATCCTTTGTAAAACTATAACCACAGTCTCTCTTTCCCCTTTTCTGTCTCCTCAGAGAGGGGTTTTCATTGACTCAGACCATTTTTCTTCCACTAGCTCTTTGTCTTAACCTTTTCTCAAAGGTTACATTTATTTTCTGAGATCCATGGCCAGGACAAGGATACAGAGGGTGCAGAGTTTGGCTTTTGAGGGTCACTGTCACCACTGCAAGAGGCAAAAGCCTGAGGGGATGGCTGTCTCTGAAAATGGTCCCTACCTTCATCCAGCCCAGCATGCTTCCCAGTTCACCCAGTCAGGCCCCTCCACAGTGGCTGTCGTTGCCCATCAGAACACGTCTGTGTAGCCAGAGCCAACTCCTGCACTTGGATTGTGCAAACCCATTTTCTCTCTCTTCCACAGTCCTGGCTATCATGTGCACATCTGGATGTTTCTCTGAACCTCTCCACAATCATTGCTTCATCTCTGTTCAACTCCAGGCTGGAAATGTAGCTGTTCTCCCTCCCCAGAGACCTTGTCTGCCTCCTCCTCCCTTAGCTGGAATAAACATGCAATGGCTCATGCCATCCATCCCTGTGCAAAACACCCAGTATGAAAATCTTGGCGCACTTCTGGAGGATATGACCTCAGACAAGCCCCCTGCACCCTCTGTGGAAACTTTGCAAGGTCCGGTCTTCATCCAGATGGCATTTTATTCTTTTTTTTCAGTTAATTTGAGCAAAAGTGTTTCAGTCTTTACAGTGTGAGAGAGGAGTGAAAAAATGCATTGCTGCTATTATAGTGGAGTGAAAAGAAAAGGGGGTTTCAGGCTGTCTCTCAAGAGCCATGGTGCTGAAACAAACGAGCTCTTCTCTTTTGAATTAGATGAGAATGGGTTTTCTAGCAGAAATGGCCTTTTCTTGCTTCAGTGAGTGGGGTGAGTGGCATCATTTGCCATCTCCTGCCAAAGCCTGTCTTCCTGCAATCGGGGTGGTGGCCAACAAATCTGGCACAGATCCCAAGGGGTTGAGTGGCAGAGCCAGAGATATGGGACATGGTGCTGCCATTTGAGATGAAAGGAGAAACATCTGCAGCAAGGGGCAGAGCTGAGCCAGCAGAAGAGCATACAGAGGTGGCAGCTCCTGCCTGCAGCAGCTTTTAAGCACATTTGCACACCGGGGTGCAGCAGGAGTGCTTTCATTGAAGCATGTGCGTGCATAGCCTCAAGATTGTCTTTTACTCAGCAAAAATGGATTTGTTGCTCATATGGACAGAGGAAAGTTTTCACTCGTGAACTTACCCATCCTCTCATAGCCAAAGGCGACCCAGTTCTGGTTTGTAGTGCAGAGTCCTGGCCACACTGTTCTTTGGCTCCCAGTCTGCCCTGGTGTGTACTGGTGATCTCCCTCAGCTCTCAGTGCTGACAGTACCCCTGGGCAGTGCAGTGGCCCCATCTGCACCATGACCCAGGGCTCACAGTTGAACAATAGCAGCAGGAATCGCCTGCAGGGAAGCCACTGAGAAAGAAAGGAGAAAAAACTGGATCTCATATCCAGCCAAGAACCCATCTCACTCTTCCACACACCTACCAAGCACTGGGTTTGTGGCAAAGCCAAGCCTAAAGGGGCCATTCAGTCCCTGTAGCATCTTTCACTGTGCTTTTCTAGGTCATCACAAGCCAGCCCTGACAGTGCTAGGAGAAAACAAATTTGCTGCAACTCCTACCAGTGCATTGCCTCCATTCCATGTGAGCTGATCTGCAGATTGCTGCCTCCAAACAACATCACCCCTGAGACAACACCGTTGGCTCAGCCCCATCCTTGGAAAGCCATCAGGGAAAACAGAGGGCAGAGGCTCAAGGTTAGCACAGCCCCAACAAGGCTTCTGGGATACCTGCACTGCTAATTTGCCAGACACCCCCGGAGCCCAGCTTGGCAGCCCCCCGCTGGCTGTCACAGTGTGGAAGCCATTAGCATGTAAAAATACTTACAGGAATGGGAAAGTTGGGGGGGGGGAAATAAATGGTATTTGTGGAGCCCCATTCCTCAGCACACTTTCATGTGTGCCAAAGTTTGTTGGCATGGCTCTGAGTTTGATAGGGAACATCTGGGCTGCTGTTGCTGCCTGTATATTGGCTGAAGGCAGCGAACAAAAGGGGTTTGTGCAGGAATGTGCAGGGAGGGGTGTGGAGTGTGCGCGCATTGAGGGACAGCTGTGAGAGGCGAAATGCAGAAATACTCTCTGGAGAAGAAAGCCTAATGCACATCCCATGTTCCTGCTTTTTAAAAGGGGATAAAAGCCCTCCCTTCTGCTTCTCCTCTTCCCTCCCCCAAGGCACGCCAGGGTACTGAAGGCAAACAGGGCTCAGACTCAGACCTGTGCCCCACTACCTCTGCTCACTCAATTATTGCTGCAGTCTGGAAAAACAATTGGGATGGGGGGAGCAGGTTAGCTAGAATGTGGAGAAGCCCAGACAGCAGGGTGCAGTGCCAGCACATACCCAAGAGACAACCAGCAAGCTCTTTGCAAGCAGCCCAGCTCCCCATACCTTCATGCCACTGTGTGGAGAAGGACTCGGTGACAAACCACCTTTGAGGGCACTGAGACCGGTGACATGGACCCACTAAGAACAGCACTGGTTGAAGTTTCCTCCACTTCTTGTGGGAATTTGTGGTAAGAAGCTGAAAATTAGCACCATGCCACTGCCAGCCTCACAAAAAGCACAGACTGCATCCTGCAGCACAGGATCCCGTTGTATCTGAGGCCAGAGGATGGTATGGAGGGATGAAAAAGGGATGAATTCACACTTGAGAAACTCTGATCTGTTGGGAGCTATCTGAAAATTACAGGCCAGGTGCAACCCTTGGCTCTACAGATCACAGTGTAAATGCTCTGTCCCCGAGGAGTCACTGCTGCCTGTGGATGGACACCAGAAACCTTTAATTGAACCTAATGTTACTAGTACTACATTTCTGACATTCTCCCTTTTGCAGTTCCTTTCAACCACCCCATGCATGCAGTATTTTTACCCAATGCATTTGCAGTCTTCACAAGTCTTTCAAAATTTCACTCCATGGACTTGACCTCTTACTCAACAAGAGCATCACTGGTGTCATTTCTCACCTGTTGATCCCTCTTTGCTCATCAACATTTTTCCCCAACAAATACTGTGGGCAACACTTTAGAGCATTGCAAGGTTTTCCTATTATCAATGGGATATTTTTCTCTTTTATTCTCTCTGGTATGTGCATTTGGCCTGAATCCTACCTAGCAGCTTACATCCCCCTGCTTAGCTCCAGTCCTTAGCAAGGACACACATTGGTTCTGCTACCCAGAACAATATTTCCATTTTCTCTGTCTCTGGGCTTCCTTGGAGTTGCTGGAGCCACCCCAGAGAGGGTGCTTGGGTATGCACTTGACGTATGCATCCCTCTTGCTATCCCCTGCCTTGACAGGGCAGTCCTCTGGGAAAGCCCCAGGAAGCAAAACTTAAAGAAAAAGGGGTGCAGGTCAGTGAAGACCCTTGGATCTGACAGCCAAGGCAAATTTTTCCAGCCCTCATCTCCTTCTCAGACCTCAGCAACATGCTTGCAGGCCATTGCTTTGAGCTGTAGGACTTGTTGAACACCATCCACACAACCCTCCTGGCACTGCCTCAGGCAGCAGGCTTGCACTGGGGATGCTGGCTCCAGATCTGGGCATGTTTAGAGATAAGCCTCCTCCAAAGGTATTTGGATTTCGATGACATCAGTGTCAAGACAGGGCTTTTCATTAGAGCAAAGCAAGCTCCTGCCATGCCAAAGAAAGCAGCCAGGCTGTCCAGGGGCTGTGCACAGCACACTGGGGAGAGTAGCAGTCCCTCTGCACACTCATGCAGAGGCACAGTGGCAGGGGAAGCCAGCTCATATGGGGCAGCACAGGCTGCAGACCCCCCTTCCCATGACCCCAGCTGCCATGTGGACAGTCCCAACCAGTCATGTCTTCTGTAGTGGGTTAGGAGAGGAGCTGCAGAAAACCCAGCTGGTCTTTGGAAACTCCTTACAGCAACTGCTAACATGAAGCCATATATAAACATGCAAATAAGTTTTGCAGTCAGTGTCCCATTTTAGAGGAAGAAAACAGTCTAAGTGCTCTGTTTAGTGCTAGATGTCCCCTTCATCCACTTCTGAAAAAGATGTAGTTGAGAGTGGCCAATTTACTTCTGCTTTGTCATTCATTGCCATTGCCAACATGCATTTGCCATCTCCAGGGATGGCAAGAGGGATAAACCCCTCTTCTTGATCAGATCTGTGCCTCCATTCATCCTCCACATCCTTCTCCAGAACACCTTTTCTTTTAGCTCTGTCTGAAAAACAGCCCAATGACCAAGTGACATGATGCTACAGAAGCATCACTTTCCAGCCCTACTCTCATTTGACCCCACTCCTGCGTGTCCTTCTTTAATTACTGCCAGAACCAGCCTCAATGAGGACTACAAGCATTTTTCAAAAGCACAAGAACAATTTAAGAGCCTAAATCCCACTTTCCAGTGTGGTTATAAGCCCCATCAGGAGGTAGATCATCCTAGATACTTTTGAAGATTGCAGAGGTTTGTTTGTATCTTCAGCATCTTAAGGGGACCCACATGCCTTTGAAGTTCCTCCTGACAGATTGCGATGGTGGCAGCTGAGAAGAAGGACAAATACTTAAAGCTACCCAGAGCTTTTTCCCTGAGATACTTACAGTCCAGAGGTCCAGTGAAATCTCAGAATGGTTCAAGTTACTTCTGCCCATGCTGTTCCATCCCATCTGCCCATCACTGCATCTTGTCCACCATCTAACATGAGCCAGCTGGGAAACCCCCAATGCAATGGGCTTGGGAAGGGGAGGGAGGCTGGTGGGAAAATGCCCATTTAACTTTTCGCAGATGAGAGTGGTTCAAACCGTTGTTTCAACTTGAAAAAAACACTGACACATGTTTCCAAATTGTCCAAATGTTTGGCTTTTACATTTCCCTCAGTGACACATCCTAGGGTTTCAGTTGAAAAGGTCTTTTCTCTTCAGAATTGCGCTGCTTGTAGGAAAAAGCCTATCAAAACAGGAAGCTTAAAATTATCAAAGAAAAATATTTTCATTGACCTAAACAGATCCTATGCTTTGGATTTTTAGCTCACAAATTTTTTCAGGACTGACTCTTCATCCCCATGAGAGATGAGAAATACTGTCAGTACCTCAAAAATGCTGCCAGAAAGAAAGAGCTATTAATTACCAACCCCTAGTTTTAACCTGCAACCAAGAGTCGCTTCTCTTGGGTGACAACCAGATTCTCCTGAGGCTCTCATTAAGGCTTTTAAGTCAGAGACAGGAGTTTTTCTGATGGGACATGCCCCAGACACTCTGCAAACCCTACCCTATCAGTTTCCAAAGCACACATCAGGTATCACATGCTTTTGTTATCCATCCTTTCAGAAAAGTTACATTATTACCTTTTCCCCCCACCTATATTCCCATCAAAAAAGTGGTATTCTTTTTCTCTCCATTCTATAACTCAAAAAGGGACTGGGTGGATTTTACTCAATTTCCCCAAAAAATTCCCCACTGGGTGAAAGCCAGGCATGCAAAAAATTTAACCTGAAAAGTGAATGTTTTCAAGTTATTAGCTTATGAAAAGAAGGGATATAATGGAAACTGGTTTACTGCCATGACTGTAACACCACAAACAGAGCCTGCTGCAATATATAACATTATCAAGCGCCTGTCAACATTTAATAGAACTCTTAATAAACTGCTGGGGAGGAACATGGCAAAAAAATTATTTTCAGGAAAACTTTTGGGAACTGAGTATTACTGGTTTGGTTTTGGTTTTGTTTTTTTTTAAATCCATCTTGATTGGAGCCTTGATAGACTTCATAGAAACATAGACTAGGTAGAGTTCATAGGACAGACTAAACACAAGACATAAGCATGTATCTTGTTGGCATTACTTAATGATAGGATTTTCATTTCTGTTAAACTGCATGATCCAGGAACAACAACAATGTTTGTGTTGGGTTGGAGCCAGACACTTCAGAGTTGGAGTTTAACTTTCCCCAGGTTTGGGGTTATTCAAAGCCAGGGGCTTGATTCAGCTTTTTAGGGAGAGGCTCACGTGTAACCTATGGGGCTGACCTGCCTCTGCCATTTGCTTTCCTCCCCACATTGCACCACCCTGGAGGTGTTCTTGCACAGGATGCAGGGGGGGGGGGATCCTCATCTCGTGGTAGAGTTTTACTGCACAGCAGTGTCTGAACTCCTAGGCTGGAGATCCAGGTAGAGGAGAGGTGTGGGGAGGGACAAGAGCAACAGTTATAAAACCATTGTAATTAATTGGCTTCACAGGAGATAACCATTTCCAAACCAGCCTAACCACTGGGTGTTTCTTCTCCACTGCATATCTGGGGAGGGGCTGCATAGGAAGGCTTCTGCAGCCTGATCACACATGTCCAAGATCTTCCTTCCATCATGCCTTCAGGGTCTAGCCCCTCCATCCCATGGTGATGCCCTGCCAGTGAGACCCTGTCTGGAGCCACCAGACCAGGCTGAAGAGGTGGGAGTGGGGTGAAGAGTGAGGGCAAGCCCGGCTCAGGTATGAGCCCATGGCTCAGCTACAGTAAACAGCAGGTTTTGGGGTACCTGGGGCACAGAGAAAGATTTGTATGAAGCACCTTAAGGGAAATTCTGCAATCCTAGTGCCCAACTAGACAACGGGCACAGAGAAGACATAGATTAAACTGAACTCCTGCTGAGCTAGCATGCTAAACCCAGCCCTCCCCACTCCCACACCTCATCTGCCCAACTGCATTTCACAAACCTTCTGTCAAGTGAAGGGCTTCTTGGCAAAGCAGGGCAGGTAGCATTGGACATGTCACACCATGACAAACACTCTTTCAATCCCACCTCGTGGCCCAAACTTATTTTTACTCCCCTTTTTTTCCCCAACCTACCCCCTGCCTGGCCCCGACAGAAAAGCAGCCCCACACTGTGGCTGGCAGGCCACATCCCTTTCCCTTGATAGCGCCGATAGCCCAACAGCTGCTCTCTGTCCCTTTAGAGATTAGTTTGTTTTCCTAACACAATTACTGCCACGTGGCCCTGCTTTCTGTTGGGATCAAGCCTCGATAGAGATAAAGCAGTGATAAGATCGCACGCTGTTCCAGATCCCTGCACAGCCTCGCCAGCCACAGTTTTCCTCCTCGGCACGCGAACACCCTGGCTGCAAGTTACCTGCCCCCCATCAGTGCTGGGCCAGGAACTCTGCAAGCTTTATGGCACTAAACCCCAAAGATTTGGCTTCTGGCTTGCCATGCAACGTAAAGGAGTTGTTTTACAATGCAGCATAAGATGCTGCAGAGTTGCAGCCACACCAGTAAGCTCTCAGCATACGATAAAAGCTGCTCATCATCTGTGACACCCTCCTAACTCAGTGCTTTGGGCAAGCACATCTGGCTCCAAGCTGACCTGTCTGCACCCAGGTCAGCTGTCTCTGCACAGTCTCTTCTCCTCCTAACTGGGATTAGCTGAAGCTGAGCTCTGCCTGTGTATTACTACCTGGTGAATGAAGAAGCTTCACACCACTGCAACTGCTCTGCTGAGCATCCAGCAGGACTTGTGCTGGTACCTGCAGCACCAGCAAGGGGCTGGTCGGCTCTGGAAACATCAATGGAGCAAAAGCAGAGGCAGACCGGTACAACCACTCTCTATCACATCCAGCAAAGGGGGTCTCTATCCCTGAGATCTGCCTGTGGGAATCTTTGTGCAGGGAACCACTCCTGGAAGCCTCTGCTGAGGCGGATGCAGTGCATGCCGGGAGAGGACACTCAGGGAGTCTTGCTGCCTTCAGAGAGACAAGCATCCTTGCCAGATGTCTCCCATAAAGCTGCAAGTACTTTATTTTAATAATAAGCCTTAATGTAATCATTAAAGGCTCCCAGTGACCTGGGATGAATTTCCCCACTATTGTAAAGGGCTGTGGGAATCTGGAAACCGCTGCATTACAGTTAATAACTTTAATTTTACAAGGCCCAAAATAGACAACTGAAAAAATACACAGACTCACTGTTTCCAATTAAGAAGGGATTTCTTCTAATTCCTCTGCCACTGGTGCTCTTGTTTAGCAAACAACATCAACAGATACTCAACCATAGACAAGGGGAAAAGCAAACAGAGAGAGCTGCTTTATGCATCTCCATTACAAGAGCTGAGGAAGAAGCTGAGACCCTTCCTCACTGGGTTATCAGTGCATGGAAGAGCCACAGCCTGGTCAGCAACAGCAAACCCACACTGGGGAACCACAGATAAAACTTTTAACACCTGCTTAAGCCTGACAGATCAGGGAGATTTGATCAAAGGGAGATGATTTCCAACCCATCTTCTCACTGTTCCCTTTTGAGGATCCTAGCTAAGGAGAGTTTGGTGGGAGTCCTGGGGTGATGGGAAACCACCCCAGTGGTTTCTGACCATCCTGCTAGCATCAGGGACTACCAGATCTCCAATTTTAGGGTCAGAAAGGAATATTCCCCCCAGATCAGTTTGGCAGAGATTGCCATGAATTTATTTTGCCTGCCTCTTTCTTCCTCTGTCAAATGAGGGGTACATTGTTTCCCAGGGAAAAAAGCTGGGAACCAAAACCAAAACAATTTGTCCTGATTTTTTTTTATTTTTTTTTTATTTATTTCTGGGAATCTAATGGTTTCCAGCCCCGATATTTTCATTTCCAGTTTGGTGTTGTTTTTTTTTTTGTTTTGTTTTGGTTTTGGTTTTATTTTTTGTTTGTTTGTTTTTGTTTTTTTGTTTTTGTTTTGTTTTCCAGTTAAAACTGGAGCTCTTCAAAAAGAAGGCTGACATTTTATGTGGAAGAGGTGTCTCTGCTTATGGCAGGGGGTTGGAACTAGATGATCTTAAGGTCCTTTCCAACCCTAACTATTCTATGATTCTATAAATGGCGTATGACTGGATTTAACCCTACCATTTTGTTTTGTACTGAATGATTTTGGGTTTGGATATTAAATGCAATCACTGCAAGTTTTCATTAATAATTAACATAAGAAAGGACAATTTTATTGATGTAAGGTAGCAAAATGAAATGATTGTGTGCCGCAAGGAAAATACAGTGGTCATACACACATGCATATGCTGAAGATAGCATAGTTTGTAGAGCCATGTAATATGTTAAGTTCTGGTTAGCCCTGGATTAATTGTTCCTTGCCTCCAGCTCCTGAATTTACCACAGCTGCCAAGCACTTTCAAACCTTCTATCTCAATTCTAAATCATTCCAGAGTGCTTGCAGATCAGATTTCACATCAATATGCTGTTGGGCTGCTTTTTAATGTCTTACAAAAAATAAAATTACAGGCGAGACTATTGGAAGTTGATGCTACTATTCACTCCCCTTTTGTTTAGGCAATTTGCTTAATAAAAATGCTATGAGATATGAAATTCTCCATTTTATTTTCATTTCAGTTCAAGTAGTGAATTGCTTAAGGCTCTGTGTGATGCTGGGGCTACTGATACCTGCTTTAGCAGAAAACCATCTGATTTAGTACTATTTAGTTGCATGTTTTACACAGCTAATGAACTAAAATGTCCTGTAATGGGAGCTGGTTTTGCCATAAACCTGTTACATAGGACATCTACAGAGGCTTTTCAGTTACTTAAGTCTGCCTTTGCATTTCTTTTACCCTCCACCTATATGTATTGCAAGGCCCTATAGTGACCTATTTAAATTGTGTCTATAAAAAGATTTTCTATTTCCCAGGAAAGCCATAACTGATCATAAACAACTTCACAGTATGGTTAAATGTTGCAAGGGATTTCTAGAAGTCATCTTATCCAAGTCTCTTGTTCAAGCAGAGTCACCTAGGGTGATTGCTCCAGGGAGAGAGACTCCACAACCTTCCTGGGCAACGCGTGCCAGTGCTCAGTCACCTTCACAGTGGCAAAAGGGTTTCCTGGTATTCAGAGTCTCCTGCGTTTCAGTTTGTGTCATTGCCTCTGGTCCTGTCACTGGGCACCAATGAAAAAAGCCCGTCACTGTTCTGTCTGGACCTTCCCTTCAGATAATTACATACATTGATAAGACCCTCCACCTGCACCCTTTCTTCCCCAGGCTGAACAAGTCTCTCAGCTCCTAAGTCTCTCAGCTTTGCCTTGTAGAAGTAACACCTTGAGCTCTGAATGTTTTATAGAAAGAATATTATCTGTGCTATGCAGATAGAAAGGGGCACTAGCACATAACATATTTTGGTAGCTGGAATCTACTGTCTTTTGCTACAAGACACACAGATATAAGCTCAATACTCTTATTAAATACCCTATTAATAGCTGTAGTGTAAGAAAACACCCAGCAGTTACTGTGGATTAACTATGCTTTCTGTCCTGCTAGAGCACTAATAAAATTATTTCAGGTGCAACAATGAGTAAAGGTCCAATTCTAGCAGCTGAAGGAGTATGGAGGTTAAACTGTGAACTATAGTGGAGTGAGGTACATACCATACATACTCCAAGGCTAGTTGAAAGGTAGTTTTGTAATGAACTTGTTTTAAGGTGAAAGAAAGAGTAACTTTTTCATAGATGCAAGGTCCTCTAAGGGATTATAATAATAATAAAAAAAAAGTCCACAGTATTTTTACAGCCTTCTTTGTGTGTATGAAGCAGATGCTCAAATCAGTTACATTACTGCTAGTCTTGAAATACTGTGTAGGGCAAGAATGTTTTTTATTTCTCTCCCTGGTTTCACTGTTCAACATTTGTGCAAACATACAAATCTCAGTTTCTTAAAACTTTAATCAGTGGTTCTGGATGTGAAATGCTTACTCAGAGATATCTGATGTCTACAAAGGGGCCTACTGGGCACATTTCTTGTAAATAATGGCAGAACTGAATATTTTTCCATGTGTAGCTTGCTTGTAGCTCATGCTGGCATTGTCATCTATCAAGGACTTTCCATGGAATGTAGGAATATTATAGCCCTTTGATACCACAGCTCCTGCCTTCCATCCCAGTATTTCTAGAGGCAAGGAGAGACCTTTGTCCTTTCATTTGAAATTTTGAAAAGGAAATATTTCATCTCTATTAAAAGATATTCAGTGTTGTCCTAAACACATCTGTATGTTCCTGAAATCTATAAGCAAACATGCAAAGAAAATATTGACTAAAATTTCTGGGGAACTTGCAGAAGTAATTAGTCTTCTGTGACTTATGGCACCCCATCCTCCCATCAACAGACATATCTCTCATTAATTGCAATGGGAATCATAAGTACATAAGGAGGGAATTGACCTTAACAGTACTATATTTCCATTAAAATGTCTGAGTTGACTCACTGGTTTTCTGCAGGAATGTTGCATCTGACATTGGTTCACAGCTGCATTACAGTTTTATCTATTATTTCACCTATGTTAGAACTTACTTGTGCTGAAATTAAGTATTAATATATGTTTAATTCTATATGTATATACACAACCTCTCTTGTTTCACATCTAAAGCATATTACAGTCATTCTTTCATTACAAGATTTTTAAGTGGTTTTCATTTGCAGTCATTCAATATATAATGCACTAGAAGAGATCACCTTGCAAATGATTTCTGTTTGCTTTACATTTTACAGCACAGTTTATGTAAAAGAAATAAATTATGTAGCTATATAAACAGAAAATTAACAAAAAGCACATATGAATTTCAGTGCTGTAATATCATTTTAGGATTCCAATGCCCCCATAACCCACAAGAATTCATGTTAAAACAGCTTATGCAGGCACTAGGACATTGACATGAAATTGCTGACTCACAGCTAAAGGATTTCTATTTTATTCAGAGCATGAAATGTACAGTCCAGGATTTATTATGCTCAATTTAAGCTACTACTCTCTTGCTTTTGCCTCTCTTTCAATTATTGAACTTTTCCCAACAATTCAATTCGTAATAAGTATGTTTACATCTCACCTATTACTTGATAAATTTGAGTAAAGCCCAAATACTTCTCAATTATTTTCCTTTATAGCAACATGTGTGCAAATTTGATGGATGAAAAGGATACTTTTGCAATTTCTAAATTATGAAGCCCTCCTGAGTTCCAGAAGCCAAATTATTTAACTATGTAATAAACTTGGCAATGAAGAGTAGAGCACAGTTTATAGTGCAAGCATGACCAGAAATTGCATTTCTACTTTACACTGCCATTACTCTGACAGTCCTGTGCTGTTGCTTTCAGCTGAGAATGAGCACTCCATTCTGAATTTCTCTGTTGGAACCATATCCAATCCAATGACAAACATGCTAAGAAGAAACAAACTAGAAGCTTAACAAAACTGTTTCTTAAGCCAAGCCTGCTGGACAATGCCATTCTACCCTTTCATCTTTGATTTGTGTTTGTGCTTCTTTTTGAGATAATTCAAGCCCACACTATTCAGTTTTAAAAACTTAAAACATATCTGCATGATACATGTATGACCTGGTGTTTTGCCTGTTTTTCCTGAAGAGACAGCAAGGAGGAAGCATGTGATGAATTAGATTTTCTTCCACTTCTCCTGTTCTGTTGTGCTTCTACTGTTTTCTCCACTGTCAGGAAATGACAGGAATCTCACATTCCTTTCTAGTCAACAGTTCTTCCCTCAGGGGTCACTTCAGATTAACAATGCCATTCTAGATATATGACATTTGCTTAACAGGGAAGAAAATCATGGTATTTAATAAAAGATGAAAAAGAAAGATCATGTTTTGTTTATGAACTGACAGGCAGCTCCACTTTGTAGGCACTAAGTGAAAGCTAATGATTTGGAAGGGGAAGAATGGTAAGACTTGAAGGAATTTGGAAGAGAAAAGGTCATTTTTATCATAGAAATGGCAGTATTCTCTACAGTGGAGTACAACTACTAATAATCATTCAGATTCAGATGAAAAGGTTGAAATTATTATAGAAAATTGCAGGAAAAAATATCTGGCTTACAAGGATTTCTATTTAATTTACTGTGTACTTAAAAATTTATTGGTAGTTTTCTGATCTTGCTCAGCCATCCAGAAGAGCTGAACAGCTGTTGGAAAGCAAGTCCATCCCCTGAGTGTACGCTCTCTATAAGATGAAGAAACACTGAACAGAAAAAATGTGGAAAGGAAACTATTTTAGTGAAGACAATTACTAATGATGCCTTTGACTCTGTCAGGCATTCAAATACAACTATGATGGACAATAAGTGGTTTAGAACAACCGAAATGTGAGTTGAACACCTTGGGCTGCTCTTGTGATTTGTCAGGAAGTGTTCATGAGTTAGCAATTAGGAAGAACTAGAGGAGAAGAGAAAACAAAACTTAGGGAAATTTCTTCAAAGAAACAGTAACATTTTTCAAAAAGCTAGTACAGATCATATTTCCTTTCTAAATTTTCATAACTGTCATCCTTATATTTACTTCATGCCTGCAGGAGCAAGAATTTCTCATTCTCTCTTCTCCTTCTTGCTCTCAATATTGCAGCCTGCCCTCTTAGTTTCTCAGGGGACAATAAAACACAAAATTAGGGCAAGAAAGGCAGGAAAATCAAGAGCTTGGACAACAGGTACCAGATTCAAGCCATTTGTCTTAGCCTATAACCTGCAGTATAAGAGAACAATATAAGAAAGGAAAAATTGAGTAAAGACATCCAGTATTTCTTCCTCCACTGATGTTGGGAAACTTTTCTAGCACCTTATACAGCACACTTGGGTTGAACAAGGTAATCGAAATATGGGGTTAGGAAATTCAAACTTGCTATGAAATTTAATGTTAAAATGAGTCCTATGAATAAAACACAGGCTGTACCATTGTGAATAAGCATAAAGCTAAACATGCACTCTATTCATCTCTCTTCTGTGACGGTAGTGAGTACATTACCAAAAAGTGCCTCACAGCATGAACAGTTAATTCTTATGCAGTAATTACTTTCACATAGCAAACATAACATAGCTCTCTAGTCAGAGGTTACTGATTTAGGCCTGGAGCTAACATTTTTCATTTCCATTACACAAAATACCTAGTTGAGTACACTGTTTTCAGCTTTAAGGCTTCAATATTCTTGCCTCAGTTTAGGCTAGGTTTCTGGATCTCCTAAAGAAATCAGCACAGTAATCCAGGCATATGCCGATTTTGCCTGACCTGCACTTCACAGGGCTTTTTAGAATACCTTACTCCAAAATCAAAGTCTTAAACAACAAAGATATGCAGGCTGGTAGAGTTCTTTGTCACACTGTCATATCTCTTAATTCTTACCCTGCTTGATATTTAAAGCCATATTGATACTATTTTGAGTCTGTTTATAAGAAAATTCAACATTGACTGCTTCATGGAAAGAACGTACCACAGAATTGTATTTTATTGTATTAATTTAGTTGCTACTTGATTGCCCAGTCTTCAAAAGGACATTTACTTATACTGTTCTGTGGTAAACTGTTAAGACAATCTCTGAGGCTGTTAACTTTTGAAAAGCTTAATATAAGACTTCTAGTTTCTTAGGTAAGAAGATAAAGAGCAGAGTAATAACTGTATGAAAATTAAGGTGTGGAAGATTATTAGTAGCAAATGGCCTATTAAGCTTTGAAGAACAACCTATAAAAAATATTTTTTGAAAACCTGGTTTATGAAGAAAATTGCATACATAGGATGGATAGTCTCTTTTTCTTAAACAGAAAAGAGCTGATCATTACTCATGGCTTTTATTTTCAAGAGGTCTTGCTTCTTTTCTCCTTTAGCTAAACAAAAGCACAGGGGATTCCCTGATAGCATGCTAGGTATAGATAATTTATAGGAGTAATATGGTTGTACACTCAGAGCACAGAGCTGAGAAACCTGACATCAGAGTTCTGTTCCCTTTTCCTGTCCTTGCAATCTATGGTAAATCACTTTGTCTCATTATTTACCTTTATGTAAAGTCAACAGTATTGCAGTATTCTCTGAGAACAGGGGACTGCAAAGCATCAAACCCTGTGTCAGTGGTTACCACAGAAATGTCAATGAAAAAGCTCTCATGAAGCATTTGGCCAAACTACACCAGGAATATGCAAAAGTAGTTTTTTTTACAAAAAGAAAAAAACCCAGAAAGACTGTATCTGATTGGACATTACATTGTCATGTCAATCAGGAACGGTGCCTGAGGACTAGAAGATAGCAAATGTCACCCCTGTCTTCAAAAAGGGCAAGAAGGAGAACCCTGGGACCACAGGCTACTCAGCCTCACCTCCATACTTGGAAAATGATGGAACAGCTCATCCTGAAACCAACTTGTAAGCACATGGAGGACAAGAAGGTGACCAGGAATAGTTAGCATGGATTCACTAAAGGGAAATTGTGCTTAATCAACCTGGCTGTCTTCTATGATGGAAAACCAGCTGGATAGATGAGGAGGAAGCTGGGGACTGTCTACCTGGACTTAAGCAAGGCTTTCAATATTGTCTCCCACTACATCCTCACAGACAATCTCAGGAAGTACAGGCTGGACAAGTGGAAGATGAGGTGACTTGAGAACTGACTGAAAGGCAGGTGTTAAGGGTTGTGATCAGCATCACAGAGTCTGATTGGAGACCTGTAACTAGTGGTGTACTCTAGGGGCCAATACTGAGTCCAGTGTTGTTTAACTTACCCCTGCCAACGACCTGGATAAAGGGATGGAGCACCTCCTCAGCAAGTTTGCTGGAAAGACAAAACTGGGAGGAGTGGATGACAGCCCAGGGAGCTGTGCTGTCATTCAGAAGGATCTAGACAGGAGAGAGAGAGAGGCAGGTGGGAACCCTTCAAAATTCAACAAAGGCAAGTGCAGGGTCCTGCACCTGGAGAGGAACAACCCCACGCACCAGCACATGCCAGGGGTAGACCTGCTGGAAAGCAGCTCTGTGGAAAGACCTGGGAACTCCTGTGACAGAACATTGGAATAGGCTGTCCAGAGAGGTTGTGGAGTCTCCTTCCCTAGAGGCACTTAAAAGACATCTGGACACAATCTTGAGCAATGTGTTTTAGGTGACCTTGCTTGAGTAGGGAGAGTTGGATTCTCCTGAATCAAGTGAGAACAATTCACTCTAATTTGAAAGAACTTAGAGGCAGCTTTCAGGAGCTTCAAATTGAAAACAAATCCCTCATACAACCTGTTCAGTAGAGACATGAACTGTATTACCAGATGTAGAGGTCTTTATTGGTAGAAGAAGGCCTCGTATAGAGCAACTGACAGAGACAGGTATAATGCATGATAATAAATGAACAGGACTGTAAAACCAAACTAGAACAGGGTTTTTTTTGAGATGCATATATTTATTTATGTTATGATCATTGATTTTCAGTGATATTATTGTAACGCTACTCACTGTAACTGATTAATTTCTGTTACTACAGTGTTCAGCAAACCATCTTAAAAAGGCAAATATTGTCTGCTGAGAGAGTGTTTGTAAATAAGCACAAAGTAATGGATGTTGTATGTGTTTATATACACAGTAGGCTGGTATGCTATAGGCAGAACGCTTTGAAGAACTTTATCAGGATTATTTTTAAAAGTTTCTTCCTTTGCTTTCTATTTTGCCATTGAGTCATTATAAGAAAATAAGTATTTTCAATTAAATGAGCATGCAGAACCTTGCATAATAATCATAGCATGCAGCTCTTGAAATAACACTATTTCCCCTAAATAACAGAAGTATTCTAAGTAGAATTTTACATACTTGGCAAACATCAAATCATATATTTTAAAATTTAAAAATGTTTCTATTGCTTTCTCAGCAGAATTGAGTTTGGTACCTTGAAGAGTAAGTGCATACATAACATATATTTAGATAATCTAAGTTACTGGAAAGAAAATCTTCAAATGCCATTTTATTTTTCTTGTCATTTTTAACACATATTTTTTATAACTATTACAGTAACAAAATTATGCTCCTTCTGGAAGTACTTTGTAATTCACTGTCAATGGAACAGACTTTGGGCAAATGCAGAAAAGCATACAGTTTTGCTGAAGCAGTAAAAGGATTCTGCCCAAAATCTATGCTGCAGATATCACAGATTCAGTGGGGTTTGCATCTACTTTTGTTCCAGTAAGAAAGTGACAGCAAACAATTTAAACTTGGTCAGTTTATTGAGCATACATAGCTATTATGAAGTATTAATGACAAGCGACACAGAGAGAATTGTGAATCCCTGGGAGTTCTGAAACCATGAAATCTTCAGAATGCCATTTTCTCTCACATGCATTTAACTCAGGGAAAACCCATGGCTAGTGTGCGAAGACATTCTTTGTGGGTTTCTGAAGTGCAGAATAACCCACAAACCCTAAACACAATTCTGTAACTGCCATTTTCAGGCACCGCATCACATTACATAAAAAAAAAATATGGTATATTGAATAGCATCTTTCTTCAGTAAATTTTTTAAAAACTACTCCAAAATTTATCTGCTGCTTTAAAGCAATTTTGGCTTTTCGATATCCTTCTACTATTTAAAAGCAGATGTTTTTAAAGGGCAAGTAACCTTGAATAACGTCCAGACACAGTCACAGTATAGCAGTATTCCTGGGATTTCAATTTTTCAGTTTTGCAAAAGTCTCTTTAAAGTTCTTCGAAGATCTTTCAATAAGATAAAACCTCAGTGTCTCTTCCTGCATGGCAGATAATGTCTGACTTACTCTCAACAAAATGAGCAAAACCACCCCCCCCTTCCCCCCAGAATCAGGGATTACATTTAATTAAAGTAATAATTAAAAACTATTTAATTAATTATTCAGTGAATACAACATGATTGACTTTAAAATAAAAGGTCAAAGAACAGACATGTTGAGAATTACACTCTCTACAATAAACAAATAAGAATTCCATATTTATACACAGCTCAAGCAAAAGCAAACTTCCTGCTACCAGTAAAGCCTTTGGCCAATCATTCTACTCATACTTACCACAGAATTTACACTAATGTGTTTCTAAGATGTTTAACAAGTTTTCAGAACCACAGAGACACAAAACAGAGACATTTATTTATTCTCCACAGTTAGAAGAATTTAAGTTTCTAGTCCAAACAAAGTATTTCTTGCCTGCATCTAAAGATATATCTGTATAGTATCAAAAATTATTGTCGCTCCTTGTAATAATATGCTCAGATGGAAAAAAAGCCATAATTTCACTGTGAGCTGTATTAGTATAGCGTATACAATGGTCTAGGACTAAAAGAAAGCCACAGTGTCTGGGAGACATCAGTATAGTTCTTCAAACACTGGTGTTAGAATGGGTAACATTTATTGTCCTGTTAGTAAACTTCATATAAAAAATTGCATAGTTAAAAAAGAAATTGCTGACTGTACATGAAATTTAAAAATTATTTAGGACAGCAGACATCATCAACTTATTTTAGTTCTCAGTAACTGATGATAGAACACTTCTGTTTGAATATCTTCCTCCAAACTTCTGTGGAGTTTGCACAGATCACCTACATAAACTTTCCTGGTTGACAGAAATTCTCTGCAGAGGCTATAAACCCTTTTTTAATATTTCTCCATTATTTTAAAAATATTCTACTTACTGACCATATAGCCTCCATTTCTAAGATTACTTTTCATGAGTTTCTTAGGATTAATGTGACAGAAATAGGAATGCATATAAACAATCAAAATACATATCTTTGGTATCCCAGTTTGCTTTTTTTGAGTGTTAGACAAAACTTGATGTTGGCTCCTCTTGCACTAATTTTACATTGCTTTTTTGACATTTTACTTCACAGTTCATCCCTCAGGAGCATAATAACAGTTGGGTCTTTTGTCTATACAGTACTGTTTACTTATGATTACTTCTGCTGCATGAGGACCATATTGATATCACCAAGAAATCCTCACACTAGGCTAAAGGAACACATCTGAAATCACATGTATATAAAGACAGGAATTGCTGCTAGAAAGAATGGCACTGAGAACACCATACAGTACCATAACCTTGTGCCTTATGGGCTCAGGAACTTCTCTGAAACTATAGAATCATAGAATAGTTAGGGTTGGAAAGGACCTTAAGATCATCCAGT